>LTAE01003243.1:19824-38411 GCA_001647135.1 Pontederia paniculata
TTTTTTTTTTATATATATATATATATATATATATATATATATATATATATATATATTATTACCTAACACTTTTTTATGCAAAAAAATTGATATATGAGGCTTTTATAAATATATTTATTTATTTATTTAAGTTTTCCAGAAAAAATAACTTCAATAACTATATTAAAGTATAATTTATTTTTATATTAATTTACTTGAGTTAAGAGTTTTTTTCTAAATGATATTTTTCCTTTTTAATCTTGCTCTAGCGGATAACTAATTTAAAAGATAATAAAATTTTATTTTTCTTAAGTTACTCGAATTAGGACTCCTTTTATAAATAATAATTATTTAATTTATTTTTTTTATATAATTAGTTACTTGAATTAGGATTCTTTATAAATATTTTTTTTCTTTAAGACTCTTTACTTAAATTAGGTCATCTTTTTGCTTATATATGTCTCTATTTGCAAACATTTCCTTCATTTGGAGAAAACAGATCTTTGATTGTGTTTTTTTTCAAAAAATTTGCAGGCCTCACTTGTACTAATAGGTGGTCGCCAACCTCGTGTACAAGAAAAGAGAACATATTGACAAGGCAAGTTTTTATCATTACATATTGTCAAGTAGTTTCTTTACTTTTAGAAGAAAAAATTGCCATGCGTTCAATTAAATTTTAGTTGAAGGGAATGACTATATGTAATTTTATACGCTCGTAACCATTTGAAATGAATGACAAATGAGTTCATTTGCTAATTTGTCTAAGAAATGATATTTTTCTTCACATTTAATGTGCTAGGCTACTTGGGGGGCTTATTTAATTTTTGTTTTACTAACCAATGCTTGATCTATATCACTTTTGTGATATATGTAGTGATGCCTCCGAAAAAGGATAAGGGGAAAGGGAAGGAGAACGATGAAGAAGGGATAGTAAGGTCTGATAAATGGAGTGTTGAAATGGACCAACTTTTTGTGGCCTTAATGATGCAGGAAAAAATGTGGACAACTTTTTTAACAATAATATTTTCCATCCCGAAGCGTGGAAGCGAATGAAAATAAAATTTAATCAAACAAGTGGACGAAATATGAAAGTACAACAACTTAAACATCATTTGGAAGTGTTGAAAAGGAATTATGTTTTGGTTACGCCGTTGTTGAACAAAAGTGTCTGGGTTAGGATCCAGTCAAACATATGCCTGAGGCACCTGACCCATCTATGTGGGATGAGGTTATTACGGTAAGTGTTTTTTTAATATAGTACAATTAAGCAGGCCATTGTGGATTACTAACTTCTTAATTGACAACAGGTTGATCAGAATATTTCAAAAATTCGAGATAAGAGCTTTCCGTATCATAATGATTTTGCCACGTTATTTGTCAAGAATATTGCCACAGGAAGAAAAGCTTTAAGTAGTAGAAATCCAGTACCGCTAGAAGAGGGATCAGATAGTTCTGATGACAACATTATAGACATGACCATAAGAACTCCTCTTGCATCTGAATTTCAAGGAGATGACACTGAAACCTATCAACAGACCACTTCATATGATAAGAGATCTAGGGAAGGGTCAACTCCGTCTACTGCAAGGAAGAAAAAAATGAAGGATGAGACATTAGCACTACTTGCTGAACAGGGGTCTGAGAGATTGCAAATAATTAGGGAGATTGTCGTTCAAGGAAAAAAGAGTAATCCTATGAAGGGGGCAGAGGAGTGTATGGCAATTTTAGATGAAAAAATTCCCAATATTGGTGGCGAAATTCGCTTAGCAATTGCAAGAACATTGATTGATGTGGAAGAGCAGTGGTTATTTAAGCAATGCATTGATGACACAATGTTGAATGGTTGGATATCCGATGCGCTTAAAAAACATCCACCGTCAAGAAGTGCTACTTCCAACTTTACTCATCGGGGCTCCTCTAGCATGCCGTTTGTGCCAAACCCATCACCGATGCAATCAAATGTTAGCTACAATGTTGGAATGCCTTATCAGATGGATTATCACACACAATATATGCAAGTTGACTACACACACGGAACATCTGGCTACGTAGCAAACTCCCCGTCGATTTCTAGACCTACAGGAGTTCATCCAACTCGACGCTTTATTCCTCCTCGTGCAACTGAGGGTCAACCTTCTAGTGATGATGTAGGAGCCTTTTCGGAAGATAATTAGATGTTGTTAAGCCTTTTATGTATCATTAACCACTCTTATGTTAGTTTGTGCCTGTGTGTTTTAGATATTTGTTATTATGGGTAACTTGTGTGTGTAATGAACTATCATCATATTATGTTAGAACTTTGCTATTATGGGTAACTTGTGTGTAATCAGTTATCATCATATTATGTTAGAAGTTTGCTGTTATGGATAACTTGTGTGTGTAATGAACTATCATCATATTTATCAATTCTAAATGTTATGTATCATGTGATTGTCTCCTTATATATATCTACTGCTGATATCCAAACATATGTGCAATGTAATAGATGGAAAGAGAGGTTTTACTTTTACTTCTTGAGGAGGAGCAATTTCAACAAGATGTTTTAGTCACAGCGTTAGATACTGATGAAAGTAGTGAAGATGCAATTGCAGAACCTATTGTGAGGATGCCTTGTCATACTCGGCCATTCACGGGGGATCAATTAGTTAATGAAATGCTCAATGGTCATCCTAAGCGTGGATATCATCATTTTAGGGTTCTGAACACAATGTTTTTAAAGTTGGAAGAATTATTAGTCAGTAGAAAACGTTTGAGACCAAGTAGATTTGTTAGTGTCCGTGAGCAGTTGGCAATATTTTTAAATGCTATCGGTCAAGAAGATGGTAATAGGAGATTGCAAGAGACATTTCAACGATCTGGGGAAACAATATCACGACACTTTCATTCGGTACTCAAAGCTATTTGTGCATTGAGTGAAGAGTTTATTCAACTTCCGACTCAAAATGTAGGTGTCCATCCACGTGTACGAGGACAACGTACTGTTTATCCATACTTTGCGGTGAGTTTAATGTTTTATACACATTTTTGTGTTATTAAACGTACTTGCACTAACATCACCATTGTTTAATTTTTAGGATGCTATCGGGGCTATTGACGGAACACACATCCCCGCACATATAAAAAAGTCGAAACAAGTACCTTTTCGCAATCGTAAAGGTGTTATATCACAAAATGTAATGGCTGCAGTATCATTCGATAAGATATTTCTTTATGTTTGCACTGGATGGGAAGGGTCTGCTGGAGATATGAAAGTGTTGAAATGGTGTCTTGAGGATGGAGATTTTGTCGTACCCGAAGGTACAACCTATTATGTTATTGTTATTTTGGGCTTCATGTATGTTAGCAAATAATTTTTTTTTCTGTTGTAGGGAAATTTTATCTCGTGGATTCAGGTTACTCGAATACAGATAAATTTTTGGCACCATATAGAGGAGGCAGATATCATTTGGGTACATTCAATGCGAACACTCGTGCTGGAAGGTATCGGGATGCCAAGGACCTTTTCAATCACCGTCATTCACAATTGAGGAATTGTGTGGAGCAAGCTTTCGGCATATTAAAAAGACGATTTAAGATACTTAAAAAAGCTATTGAATATCCGTTTGAAACCCAAAGGAGGATTGTGCTAGCATGTTGTGTCATACATAATTTCATTCGACGTTTTCAAGGAGAAGATAAGTACTTCAACAAGACACTAATCCCTGTACCCATGTCTTAAAGAGCAGATGATTGGGTACATCTTTAAATGCTGGTAACAATGAGAGGATGCGTGGCGAACAACTAACGGATACTATAGCAACTAAGTTATGGAATGATCACCGACGTCGTCGTAGTAAGAATCTTTCAACGATAGCAATAGAAGATACATTTAATTACTGTTAACTTTTTTTAATGTTCTTCACACTAAGTGATTCCTGCCAAAACGTAGAATCCGAAGTCACATGATTGCAAATTTTCATTTTAAGATTTTCGCCTCTATTCTAATAAACATTATATGATATGTCAGAATCAATGAAAATGAATCCCAAGTTATAAAATAGTTTTCATATAACCATATTATGATCCGCAAAACAAAAATGCTCGTAAGCCCAACACATAGGAAATAAAATCTCATGGAGCACACAACCACTATTAATAGCAATATGAAGTACCATATGGAAGCTATATACTGCAAAACAATTTGGATGTTCTTAGCCACTTCTTATTATCCATTTCAATATATTTTCTATATTAATAAAAAAATTAATTAATCTTTCTAAAAAAGTTGACACATTTTCCATAAAGTTAGTCACACATATATTAATACTCTTGTTTTATACTTTATCTCTATCAAAAGATAGTTTTTATTACTATTCATTACTTTAAAATTATTTATCTATATTATGTTATATTATTTATATGATTTCTTAACCATATGTTATAATATTTTTTTCTATTAATATCACACAATATTTTTACGGGAAAATATAATTTTTTATATTCTTATTACAACTAATTATTTGTCATTATATTATATTATTTATATGATTTATAATGTGATTTAAATTAATTTTTTTGCAAATAAATCACAATTTAATTACTTTCTGGTTATAATTAAATTTAATTTAGATTTCAAATATTAATCAACTAGACAAAAAAATCAAACATATCAAGTTTATCAAATAAATAAAATTTAGAAATAAATAATAAATTCTAAAAAGCAAGGCAAACATATGAATATATATATATATATATATATATATATATTGATTAGTATATATTTTAATGATAAGTGAAAGAATAAGATGTACACAATATTATTAAGAAGATGAAATGCATGAATAATATCAAAATAAAATAATTACCTCAAAATGTTTCATTTTTTGATCTAATCAATAAATATTAGAAATCCAAACTAAATTTAATCATAACTACAAATTCATCAAATGGTGATTTATTTATAAAAAATAATTTAAATCACAATAAAACCATATAAATAATATAATATAATAATAAATAATTAGTTGTAATAAATCAAATAAATACTAAACAAAGGTTATGTTTTTCCGTAAAAAATGGTGTAGTATTAATAAAAAAGAGTATTATAACAAATGGCTAAAAAAATATAAATAATATAATATAATAAGATAAATAATTAGTTGTAGTGAAATAAATAAATAGTAACTTGAAAATATACATAAGTTCATTATTAATATAGCATAAATATGGATAAAATATATAGAATGAGTGGGATTAAGGACATAAGAAACATTTTCTATACAAAGATGATTGACCTAACACATTAAAACTTGTGATACAAGACTTTAAAAATATATATTTGACATATATGTAAATGATTAGCAATCATTTTGGTCCTTGTCAAATAAAAATACATCATTAGTTTAAATATCAGCCAATGTAAACATGAAAATGTTCCAATCCACATGACCACTATAAGATGATTGACCTGACACATTAAAACTTGTGATATTTAGACTTTAAAAATATATATCTGACATATATGTTAATGAATAGCAATTATTTTGGTCCTTGTCAAATAAAAATACATAATTAATTTAATTATCAGCCAATATAAACATCTGAATGTTTCAATCCATATGACCATTAGGCTTCTTAATTGTTTCTTTTTCTGCTTCCCAATTATTGACGAGGGACCAGCACCATTCATTATTTATCCACATGACCATTATAGTCTCTGTGTGTTGTCACCATGTCCTGATTGGACGATCCCAAGCGACTCCAATTTTTATCCAACATTAAATCCTTTGACATGTATATATTTACAATTAAACTCCTGCACATAAGCCATGATGGCAAATAAAACACAAATTCTTTGGATTCATAGATATCTCTTAAACTTTGGGTTTTACTTTTAATTGAAAGCATTAACCTAGTTTTATAATATTTGACAACATATAACCCTTTGAATTATCACATTCTTTAAGATTATTTTTTATAAAATCGGATAGAAGTGAATCTAAACTTTTTTGATTGACCAATTTTATTCATTAATCTAGTTTTCGATTTTTAATTATTAAATTACTATTTTTATCCTCATATTAAAAAGTGCACTCTTTTTCTTCTCTTCTCTTTCATTTCTCACATATAATTAGGGATCTCATCTGCGCGCGTAGTCTGCGCGCGTAGTCTGAGAGAGAGGAGAGAGAGGTGAGAGAGAAGAAGAGTAGAGAAAGGGAGGGGAGAGAGAAGAAGAGTAGAGAGATGAGAAGAGAGTCGGTTTTAACGTGAAGGTAAAATAATAATTTAATAAATTAAAATAATATTTGAAAATAGAAAATTTGGTTGATGGATAAAATTAATTAATAAATTTATTTCTATCAGGTTTTATCATTTAGGATAGATTTAAAATTTCGTAGGTAAATAAAAATAACCTGATTTTTTAACAATAATTTTGTAGAAAACCATATATTTTGTTACATAGTAATAATCAGATAATCATACTTTATTATGAACAAGTAATAATAAAAATTGTAGTAAATTTTCTCGGGAAACATGAGAAAGTTTCTCGGAGAAGGTTGTGCCTTAGCACGTGTGAGAAGTCTCTTCGAGCTCAGTCCAAATTCATTTGATAAATTATTGAACTCGAGCGGATAATGGATCGGATATGATTTTCACATTAGTTGTCTGATATCTGATAGTCGATATCCATCCAGTGATTAATATAGCTCATACAATAATTGATCGTCTTTTATAATATTAAGTATTTAAATATAATATTTATTATTTATATAGTGTATATCAATAACACAAACTAGTAAGACATAAAATAATATAATTAATAATAAAATATAAGTAATTTGCTCATAAATAATTTTGATTTGTTCTATTATTAAAAAAAACTAATGTGAACAAACAAAAAATATAAAGAATTAAAAAAATAAAATAAGCTGTCTAAAAAATAATGAAAAATAATGACGTCGTAGTTATTATATTATTTTATTAATTTAATAAGTAAAGATCATTAAATTAACAAAAATCATTAAATAATAATACACAATTGAAAAATATATTAAAGGGATATCGTTTAAAATAAATGTTTTTTTACTCTGATCAACCGATTCGATCGGGTCAATCATGAATCGATGTTGGATCCAGTTCGATTACATTTCAAAACTAAAAATGCTATCGGACCCATGCGAATTTGTGTGAATCGGCTAAAAATGGTGAATAGGTAAACTAGTAGTTCAATTTTACTTTTGAAAAGAAATCATATTAAGATGAAAAAAATGGGAGGACAATTTTGAAAAGAATAGAGCAATAATTAAAAAAGAAATAATAGACAATAACAATAGAAACATGAAATAAATATATAGGTGAATTAGAGAGAATAAATGAAAATAAAAAAAGAAGGAGGTGAAGAAGAAATGAAAGTAGGAAAATGAGATGAAAATAAACTAATATATAGTAAATAATTGAAAAGTTTGAATAAACTAATATTTCATTATTGCTATTATATAACAAAAAATTAATAATTTACCAATATCAAGGTTTTTTTTGAAAAATGTTAACTTTTTAAAATGTAATAAATAATTTGAAGAATAAACCTTCATTATGAATAATAAAGAAATGAAAGAAAGTAAAATAAAATAAAATAAGAGAAAATATTTTGAACGATTTATAGTAAAATAAACTAATATAGCATCATTTATATTATATAAATAATAATAAACCTTCAATTCTCATGACTTAAGATAAATATTAACTCACTAAAACATAATAAATAGTACTTTTATATTAATATATGAATATTAGTAAGTTGTTATTAAATATATTATATAACATTAATTATGCTATAAATACTTAAGTTCATTATAAATAATCTTATTTTAATAAAATCTAATTTATTTCGTTGAATTTGATCGATCTGATCATTCGGTTTGATTTGAGTCCGATTAGGACTAATGATGAAAAGGATAAACTAACGATTACGATTTTTCACGTCTAAGCCAACCAAGTTTTTTAAAACAAATGTTAATGGGCCTCTTTACAAGCCGATCGGAGTCCGTTAAATACCTTAATCTTACTGCAGGTGCAACACACCGCCCTCGTCAGATCTCTCGTTGTAGTCTCCCCCAAAAGTTTTCCAACCCGTCGAGGACGGCAAAGATGATGGGTCCGGCGACCCACGTCGGCTTCGATTCACCGCCGGCGATGGAGGAGGACATGGAGACCCTTGCGCTCTCCGACTACCGCTCGAACGTCTCTGCCGACGGAGACCCGCTTCTCTCCGGCGCCGCCGTGTCCTCATCTTCCTCCTTCCTCGATCCCCCTTCCTACGCGGACGTCGTCTTCAGTCCCTTCAGCCCCAGGAACGGCGTCTCAGTCAACGGAGGAGACGGAGGAGGGGATCATGGGAGCCACGATCTCTACTCCCCCAGATCTGCGCGCGCCGCTGCGTCGAATTACCTGGAGATCGCCGTCTCTGACCCCCATAAAGAGGAGGAAACTGCTGCCTCCCTCGTTACCGGTGGCACCACCTACATCACCTACCTCGTCACCTCCCGCCTCCGCGGGAGCCCTTTGTCCGAATTCGCCGTGCGGCGCCGGTTCCGTGATGTCGTCACTCTCGCTGACCGCCTTGCCGAGTCCTACCGGGGGTACTTCATACCGTCGCGTCCCGACAAGGGCGTCGTGGAGAGCCAGGTGATGCAGAAGAGCGAGTTCGTGGAGCAGCGGCGCGTGGCGCTCGAGAAGTACCTGCGGCGGCTCGCTGAGCACCCGGCCATCGGTCGGAGCGATGAGCTCCGGGTCTTCCTGCAGGCACAGGGGAGGCTACCGCTGCCAGCCACGACAGACGTGGCGTCGCGGATGCTGGACGGGGCTGCACGACTTCCACAGCAGCTATTCGGGGAGGGCGCTGTCGCTCGGGTCGTGCCGCAGGAAGTGGTGCAGCCAGCCAAGGGCGGCAGAGATTTGCTCAGGATTTTTAAGGAACTGAAGCAATCGGTGCTGAACGACTGGAGTGGATCAAAACCATTGATGGTCGAGGAGGATAAGGAGTTCTTGGAGAAGAAGGTGAAGATGCAGGAATTCGAGCAGCATCTTAGCGCCGCATCTCAGCAGGTATGTTGTTATTGTCATATTGTCATGTATGTAGTCATTATAATCGTGATAATGCTACCACAAAATTCTTAATTTTATCTATCTATCTATCTATCTATCTATTAAAATTAATGTGTATATGCAACTTCCCCAAATCTATACTCGCCACTAGTAGAATACAAACTTGGAGGCACTACAACCTTCGTCTTTCACTCAATATTTGACTAAAAGACTAATAAACACAATGAACATATGATGCGGAAGCAATAAATTTAAAATAAAACCTTCATTTGCTAAGTCTAGCCAAATAAAACATATATTGTTCAATAAAGAAAAGACAACTAATAAAACTCAGTAAAGACTAATTCAAGAGTAGACTTGCCTCAAGGTAGACTCATCATGTGCAAGTCATCATATCATGAATGTCTGCATCATCAAAATCACCACCTATCAATTGCGTTCATCATTTGCAGAATCAAAAGTAGAGGAGACAATTCTCCCACGAGTGATTAAGCTCAATATGTAAAGGAAATAATAGAAAAATCATAGTAAAGACGTGTAGAGAAATTAAGAACAATATAATCATTTTTCTTTACAATACCATTTCACCTTTATCTTCTTGTATTTGCTCTTTAAAATATTTTTAATCATTCAATTGCAAGAATCCCAATTGCATTGCTATGATACAATGCCAAATATTCTCTGTTCAATAGGTTCAACTTCAATTCAATATTTTACCTAGGACCCGTTACAATTTCTCATTTTACAATTGTCCTAAGTTGTTCATTTATAATAATCAATTATTTTGTGAGCTTTTAACAATCATGAAGGTCATTGATTTTATTCCCCGTGCTCATGAAGGTTTGCTAGGCTTGAAACTCAATAATCATCATCAATTGTTCCTCGAGGGAATCTTTTAATCCATTGTCTCCGAGAAACCCAATAGTCCCTGGAGGAACCCAATAACCCCTGAAAGAGTCCAATAACTCCCGTAAGAGTCCAATAACCCCATGTATGGGGTCCCATTCACCAGGAACCAAGTCATTCTCTTCATGTCAAATTCAATCACACGTAGCCTTCCTTTTTAGATCCTAGCATCATAGAAATCTTGGATTTATACTTCATGCAACAAAGAGTATATCACATCCTAACAGTAATTCATTAGACTATCTTATGGTGACGGGAACACGATCCACGTCCGAACTGACACGGTCTCTTTCCAGAGATAACATGGTCCTCTTTTACCTTTCGTCCGACGAAACACGACTCGTATCGGATTCGGGCACGGTCCATTTTTTGTCACGTCGACAGGGCGTGGTCTGGGTTCAAGGCGACCAAACCCGCGTCTACTTTAGCGCACGAACGAGTTGTGCGAACACGACCTGTGTCGTCTCTTGGCATGATCGGATAAAGGTGACCCGGTCCGCGTTCAATACTATTTGATCTAGGGCACAACCCACGTTAGGGTAGAGCAACGTGGTGGCGTCATCTTCACTCTGTTGAACACTATCCGCATCAAGGGGCGACGCGGCTCGTGTTTCCTCGCTCCTTCGTGAACCTGGGGACACGACCCATGTCTAATGGACGCGGTCGTCCTTGGAAGCAAACGCGGTCCGTGTCCATCGCGACACAACCCATGTTCTACCTATCTCATACATATGATAAGCCTATTATTTTATCCTCCTAATTACATACATGATCTTAGTGTTAACCTTTTTTCTTGATCCATGTGCTTCGGTCTTCTCCTCAAGTATGGCCTCTTCTTCTAATGCTCCAAGTGAGAGAAAAGAGAGAGAGGATTCTGATGAGGTCATCCCTCCTCTTAACCTCCTTTTATAGGGGTTTGCTCAAAGACTCAAAGTTAATTCAAGTCCAATTCTATTTCATCTCTATCTTTCCTTGATCCCAAATTATATTAGGTTATTATTATTATTATTATTATTATTATTATTATTTTCTTGGATTTTTAAACAATATCTTTTAATCCAAGTTGGACACGGTTCGGGTGGGCACAACATGGCCTGTGTTCCTCCAGACATGACCCGTGTTTGGTCTATCTATGATTCCGTATCGTTACATGGTCCGTGTCTTACTTGGACACAACCCTATCTTATTTTCCACACCACACGACCTGTGTTCTCCGAGGACACGACCCGTGTTGGCTATTGTTTATTTCGACCGAGTCGTTCCGTTATTAACAGGCAAACGACCCATGTCCTAATTGGACACGGTCTGTGTCGGACCCCTTTTTCTCATTTTTTCTCGCTTATTTTAATTATGGAAAATTGTTGGGCGTTACATATTAACCTCCTTAAAAATGAATTCATCCTCGAATTCAGTAGTACTAATAATCTATGCATAATCCTTTTTAGTAGGGTTCGCTAGGAGTACCTGGCTGTGAGTCGTAGACATGCGGTTCATCTTTAGCCCTCATCCCGTACACCCTTCCTGTTGTCGGTGGAAGGACATTTCCTTCTCCTCAAGGGCCTTGGTTTCCACATCGATTTGGACAATTCCTAGCGAAGTGCTCATGCTTTCCGCAATTGAGACCGCGCCGGTCTTGTAGTGACACTCCCTGGCATGGAACTTTTGACAATGTGAGCAATGCTTCTTTTCCTCCTGCGGTGGTGGGGGTCTTTCACGGTGCTCATAAGATCGTGGGCGTTCATCTCGTCGTCAGTCCCTCCAATTGGAGGCTTTGCCTTGTCTAGGCCTTTCTTGCTTAGTCAATTGTAGTTGGACCTTCCCTTTCAGTTTCTTCTGGCGTTCAATGTTGTCTCTTTCGAGGTACTTCGCCAATTCAAAAATCGTTGAGAGTCTTACAGTTGCCCCCGATGGTTTTTGTTCTTAGTTCCAGTTTTACGCTTGAACGACGCAGTTTGCCCGCTCCTGTTGGTTCATCTCCAGGGTGCAACACTTTTCTAATCGGATGAACTTGTCCAAGTACTTCAACACCGTTAGATTCTCCTGGCGCAATTCCAGGTATTCTCGTTGCTTCAAGCTGTGCTCATATGTGGGGAAATATCGGGTCTGGAATCCCTCTTTGAAATCCTTCCAGGCAACAATATCTTGATCGGCGAAGTTAGTGAGTTTGGTGGTTTTCCACTAGTCCTTTGTGTTCTTTGTGAGATGGTGTGCAACATATAGGACCTTTCGATTTCTAGAACATTACATGAGCGCGAAGGTTTCCTCCATGGTGTCTTCTTCAAAAACATCACTTCCATTGAACTCAAGAGGGTGGAGTTTCAAGAAGTGCTGAATTGTATCCTTGGAGGTGTGCCCATGTTGATTATGTTGGCCTCCCTGAGCTCAATTACCATGAGCCTTGCTCTTCTCCTCCTAATGAGCTTGTCCCCTTCGGTTAGGGATATGCCTAGAAGGCATTTGCATTTACAACAAGTAAAGAAACATTAACTTATCTGTCGATAACCTCCTTAGGACTTGACCTATACTTTTTATTTGATGGCACAGTGATTGTTCGTGATGCTTGCACATGAATTTTACTTTCTTAGAGACAACTAAGAAGTGTCTCTAGTTAGGTTCTGATATCTTAATGTAACGCCCCCAAGTCAATATCCCACCACGTGGCAGAACACAGACTTGGAGGCGCTACGACCTTCTTCTTTGACTCAATATTCGACCAAAAGACTGATCAACACAATGAACACATGATGCAGAAGCAATAACTTTATAAAAACTTCATTTGCTAGTCTAGCCAAATAAAATATCCTTTTATATTGTTCAAATAAAGAAAAGACAACTAATAAAACTCAGTAAAGACTAATGCAACAATAAACTTGACTCAAACTAGACTCATTATGTGCAATCCATCGTATCAAGAACGTCTGCATCACCAGAGGCAACACCTATCAATTGCGTTCATCGACTGCAAGATAAAAAACAGAGGAGACAATTCTCCCACGAGCGATCAAGCCAAATATGTAAAGGAAATAATAGAAAAATCATATGTAAAGACATGTAGAGAAATTAAAATCAATATAATTATTTTTCTTTACAGTACTTGCTTCACCTTTACCTTCTTGTATTTATGCTTTACAATACTTTTAGTCATTCAATTGCAAGAACACCAATTGCATTGCTATGACACAATGCTCAATATTCTCTGTTCAATAGGTTCAAGCCCAATTCAATATTTTACTTAGGACTCGTTACAATTTCTCATTTTACAGATGTCCTAAGTTGTTCAATTATAACAATCAATCATTTTGTGAGCCTTTAACAATCATGAAGATCATTGGTTTTACTCCTTATCAGGTCAACCTCTTCGTGTCAAATTCAGTCACATGTAACCTTCCTTTTTGCATGCTAGCATCATAGAAATCTAATTTTATACCTCATCCAACAAATAGTACATCACATCTTAACAATAATTCACTAAACCATCTTCTGGTGACGAGAACACGACCCACGTCCAAACAGACATGGCCCATTTTCAAAGATAACATGGTCCGTTTTACCTTTCGTCCGACGAAACACAGCTCGTGTTAGATTCGAGCACGATCTGTTTTTCGTCACGTCGAGAGGGTGCGGTCTGGGTTTAAGGCGACCTGACCCGTGTCTGCTTTAGGACACGATCGAGTTGTGCGAACACAGTCCGTGTCGTCTCTTGGCGCGACCGGATCAAGGTCGGTTCGTGTTCATTACTATATGATCCAGGGCACAACCCATGTTAGGGTAGAGTGGCCCACATTCCGGTTCGATTTTGAACTGGCCAATGACGTGGTCTGCTTCTGGTGATGCGACTCGATGTTGCCGGTGTTCCGTAGTACACGACCCGTTTCCAGGCACCTGTATTTCTCGACATGCTCCGTCTCTGATCTGGTGACGTCAATGAACACGGCCTATGTCAAGGTGCAATGCGGCCCGTGTTTTGTTTCCAATGTGCCGCAACGTGGTGGTCGTCTTCACTCCGCTGAACACGGTCCGCGTCAAGGGGGCAACGCGAACCGTGTTTCCTCGCTTCTTCGTGAACTCGGGGGCATGACCCATGTCCAACGGACGTGGCTATCCCCGGAATAGAACGCGGTCCACGTCTATCGCGACACGGCCTGTGTTCTACCTGTCTCATACATATGATAAGCCTATTATTTGATCCTCCTAATTATATACCTGATCTTAGTGTTAACCTTTCTTCTCGATCCGTGTGTTTCGGTCTTCTCCTCAAGTATGACCTCCTCTTCTAATGCTATATGTGAGAGAGAGAGGATTCTCATGAGGGCATCCCTCCTCTTAACCTCCTCTTATACGGGTTTACTCAAAGTTAATCCAAGTCCAACTCTATTTCATCTCCATCTTTACTTGATTTCAGATTAGCGTAGGTTATTATTATTATTTTACTTTATCCCGGATTATTAAACAATATCTTTTAATCCAAGTTGAACACGGTTCGGGTGGGCACAACACGGCCCGTGTTCCTCCAGAACGCGTTTGGTCTATTTGTGATATCGTGTCGTTACATGGTATGTGTCCTACTCGGGGACGGCCCTATCTTATTTTCCACACCACACGGCTCGTGTTCTCCGAGAACACGGCCCGTGTTGGCTATTCTTTATTTCGACCCAGTCTCATTCCGTTATAAATTATGGGACCCCTTCGTGTCGGACCCCTTTTTCTCTTTTTTCTCGTTTATTTTAATTATGGGAAATTGTTGGCTTTACAGTATCTGCTGCACATCCTGCACTCGATATTGATTTTCTTTGGTTGGATTAGTCTATTTTCCAATTGTTTACATTCAATCCAGAAACCAAGTATATAGTTGGCAAGGAAACCAGATTCAGTTCACTTAAACTTTGTACAGGTGTACAACTTCATTGTGAAATGACAATGTGGATGGAAAAGAAACTGGTCCTCATATGATTATGAAAAGTATAAATAGTTTGATTTGTAGACTTCCTGTATCAGCTTTTATCATTTCATATATCTTAAGATATTGAACTTCTATGACTTTGGTTGCAGGCTGAGGCACTTGTTAAGGCACAACAAGATATCGGTGAAACAATAGGTGAGTTGGGGTTGGCATTTATCAAACTCACAAAATTTGAGTCTGAGGGGGCGGTATACAACTCACAGAAAATAAGAGCAGATGACACCAAGCGCATAGCCACTGCATCTGTCAAAGCAAGCAGAATGTATCGGGAACTAAATGCACAAACTGTTAAACATCTGGTATTAATCAAGTTTTTTCATTTTAGCAGTCCATTCAGCATTCAAAGAAAATCTTAATTATTGAAATCTTTTCTCAGGGCACCCTGCATGAGTATCTTGGATTAATGCTAGCTGTTCACAGTGCATTTTCAGAAAGATCTAGCGCTTTGTTGACTGTGCAAACATTGATGTCAGATTTATCTTCCTTGCATGCACGAGTTGAGAAACTTGAAGTTCAATCCTCAAAGATATTTGGTGGTGACAGAACACGGCTCAAGAAAGTGGAGGAGCTTAGAGAAACAATAAGAGTTACTGAAGATGCTAAGAACTGTGCAATAAGAGAGTATGAAAATATTAAGGTAATTTAATGTTAATTTTTTCATATACTGGTATCTGTAAAAGCAACTGACAGATAGATGCAATTGGATGTACTACCACAGTAGTATTGCAGTATATCATTCACATATGTGAAATTTGATAAATTTGATAGGATCCTGTTCTTGAATAACATATGTGCAGTTTAGCTAACGATATACTGAATCACACACATTCAAGTTATCAAACTACATGAATCATCTTCATCCTGCAACGGCCAAGGGTAACAGAATATCCTGGAGTTTTGTTTGCTTACTTTTGAGCAACTTTTATTGAAGGGCTAATGGACTTGCTAGAAATAAAAAAAAAAGTTTGTTAGGCTGCTACAAATATAAATAACACAAAAACATTGTTTGTTGTTTGCACTAGTGGATATGGTTCAGTGACTTTACCAACCTTGACATGCAAACAAATACTTTTTTAACCAATGCTTGTAACAATCTTTTATCTTCTACAGAAGAAATTTCTTTAAGTTGCATTTCAATTCTCTGTGTATTTTGAATTTTATATCTGAAGGATATCAGTTTTCTATACTTAAAGAAGGTTTTTTACTTATCTAGAAAAAATAACCTCGCGTAGCAGTTTTTACTCTGATATCAAAATCAGAAGTTGAACTTTTAGTCTATCTCAAAGGAAACTGACAATGTTTATGATATTGGATTATCTAATTCAACGTAATAGAGTATCACTTTTTCGAAGAAAAGAGGAGAATACCTCAAAGTGTTTTCTTTTATCATTTTGCAGTGTTAGGCTACTTTTTCAATGTCCTCACAGGGTCTTTTCTAATTTAAAAGTTCAAAACATTGTTTTTTTATAAGGAAAATATCTAATGTTTCTTTTGTAAATACTGTAAACTGATATTCTCTCTCTCTACACAGACACACATATAAATAAAATATGTATACCTTTTTATGCTTCTGTAAAACTTTTGGTGTTACTCAATCATGTGTTTCTTTCCTTTCTTTTTTTCGCTAGTCATCCATATATATATGTACACACACACGCGCGTGCGCACGCGCACACACGTGTGGAGTAAAAATATTAATTGCGCGAGAGAGGATCTAAGTCTCAATATCAGGATAAATCTTAGTTATGAGACCTATGCGCTAGCCAACTGCGCCATCATGGCACCACCCATTTCAGTTTGAAAGTTTTTTTTAAGGAAACAGAGATTTTTTATTTTCCTTTTAAGGAAGAAAGATATTTGTAATTTTATTATCAATTCTTGTTGCAGGAAAACAACCAAAATGAGCTTGAGAGGTTGGACAAAGAAAGACATGATGATTTTCTCAGCATGCTGAAAGGATTTGTTATAAGTCAGGTGAGTTGTTCAAATTTAATTTATAACATAAAGCCTAAAATGTGAAAAATTACCATTCCATTGTTTTCCTTTGTTTATAAAACATATTATACTTTCTTTTATATTGTGAAAGTTATTGCACTTTGGCTAGGATATTCTATTAGGTGAATGATTTTCTGTCATCAAAGCGAATCCATGTTTCCACTAAATGTAATTTGATGAAAGATCACCCTTAAGAAGGATGAGGAGTTTCCCCCAAAAAAAAAGGATGAGAAGTATATGGTTCTTAGACAACTTTGAGATTGGTCTTAGTTGAGTGGTGGGTGCAAATACAAACAACAATAAACATGTTCTAAAATTCTCTGTTAAATCTAAAAAAAGATTCTCTAATTTTAAACATTCTATTTTCTTAATGATACTTATTGTCCTTCTCATTTGATATGCCTAAGATTGGGAAGTGTATGCATTAAATCAAGCCAATGAGGATGCTACTTTGTAAATAGAATGCCACATAGACCATTTGTGGAATCACTTCCTATGACAAAGGGTAATTCCATAGAAAGTCTTCCTCCTCTCAGGTTCAGCCAGCTGAGCCTGATCTAACCTTACAGTTGGGGCCCCCGGGGGTGAGGATAACCCCATATTTTTGTCATCATGAATTCACATCATTGCTCTTAATTCATAAGTCTGCACATGCATACATTAGCTTAGAGTTTGTGTAATGAAATAAATTCCGCTTAAGAAGTCATCTTTACATACATTCTGAAGAAGTTTCTGGCTTCATCCAGTATGCAAGATACGTAACAATTGTCATCATCATTAAACAGTCTTGCTTAGCATCTGTTAATACGAAGAATGACTGTTGCAAGTTTATCTGTTTATCCCATATGAACTCGTTTATAGGGTACATAGAATAACTATATATCGTTACATGTTGGACAGGTTGGTTATTCAGAGAAGATTGCAAATGTTTGGGCAACAGTAGCTGAGGAAACAAGTGAATACGCAACAAGTAGCAATTAGATAGTGTTTATTTAGGCCTTTTGCCAACTCATGGCATGGCACCACTGAGAAGGGAAAGTAAATTAAATCATAATGAACAGATTTTGCCGAAATTTTGTTTTATTTTGAAAGTTTTGGGTCCTACAGCCTTCCGTCCCAAGATTTCGAGTTTGTATATAGTACATGATGAGATCGAAAATTATTTGTGTAATACGAACTCTTGACACTTATTTGATCACTATTAGTATTTGTCTGCGCTATGTATCTCACGATAATTTACCTTATCCTTTAAACCCTAGTATAAATGTATTGATGTCTCTTCTCTTATGTGCGGCTGCTTGAGGAAATAAAAAAAGCGTCTCCGGAGGAAATAAAAAAAAACGTCCGCTGAGCGTGAAGAATCTCTTTGTGAGTTAAAACATCTTTCACGTAAATTGTTTATTTATTAAATTGCCGGTAATAACATTTCTTTTGTCTTCTTATTAATTTGTCTTTTTCATTAGCACACACAAACGTAGACGTAATATCATCTTATTGTTATTTTGGTTTTTCATTAGCACACACTAGATAGGTAATAATATATTCTGTCTTGTTGTTGAGGTAATATCATTGTTATTTTATTTTTTCATTAGCACACAGTAGATAGTAATAATATATTCTTTGTCTTGTTATTTTTTTTCATTAGCACACACGATGTATGACA
>LTAE01003244.1:0-38405 GCA_001647135.1 Pontederia paniculata
TAAGAGGTTATCTCCTTATCCTCGTGCAAGAAAGGAGAAGTTGTAAGGGAGCTTTCGCCCTTGAAGAAGGAAATAGTGATCTCCGGAGATCTCGTGCCAGAAGACCGGAGCGGGGACGTAAACCAGAAGTTCGACCGAACCTCGTCAACAAATCTTACGTTTTTATGCTTGTTTGTTTTCTCTCTACTCTCTTCTCTCTGTTTGTTTATATTTGCATGTGCAAGCTTTCGCTGATATAACTCATCTAGATTAAGTAAAAGAGAGTAAAAATTTTATACACCAATTCATCCCCCCTCTTGGTACCATCCAGATCCTACACTATACAAAAGTGCACAAATACATTCTTTTTTTCTTTTTTTTTGTTTGATTGTCATTTGTTCAATTGACATGAGCTTTTTCGGTACAAATCATATTTAAAATTGCTCAAATTTGATCATGACACTTAATAATAGGGGCCCTCCTACTGGCTCTTATGTTGTAACCATCTTTTGTTTCGTTTGTTGTCCAGAATGAATATATATGATACAAACTCTTTAGTTGGATTGGACAGGGAACTTCTATAAAAGATCTTTCCACTCATTCCATACTTCAAGTCAAAGTCACGACATAGGGACTGGCTCGGAATAAGAACAAGAACCGATGTCGTGGTGGTGCTACGATCTCTAACACGCTATGCCCCATGTAAATCCGATCGATGCGAGTACCCTGACCCGTCGAATGAGTTGTTTAATCTGGCCTCTTGTGTTAACCCGACATCATTATGTCTCCCGCATTCTCTCCTTTCATCGGTTAGTTGGATTTGGACTTCACTTTGCTATTAGTGTTGTACGCATCATGGTCATCCTTCTGTCCTTGATGTTTACGATCTCATGCTGACTATGGATCCCGGGTCAAAGGCATCTCGAAGGAAAAGCTACTCCGCATATGTGATCACCATCCCCCCATGTACCTACAAATGAGGGTTCCAACGTCTACTATACAATCATATGGGAAGTGCATCCTGCACAATTTTCGCGAATGATCATTCAATTCTAACCTAAATACTTTTTATTCTTTATTTTTTATCATCATTGGTCCTCCAACAACTCTTATATTATTTACACTTAGTATGTGAATAGTGAATATATATATTTTTCTATTCTACTAACTTAGCGTGTTCATATAAATATTTATATTATCACTATAACAAAATATGTGATGTTGTTTTCATGATACATGACTTTAGATTATCAATCATGTATTTAGGATAAACATCAGATAAAAACTAACAATTATTTGATGTGACGTGTACCTTACTGTTATATGTTATTATGACTGTAATATAGAATGTTTACGTGATCATACTCAATCGAGATATTACAAAAGCAAAATCTCAAAAGCATAATGAAAAGGAATTATTTTCTTATAGATAAAACTCATTGTTGCCTAGTTTAATATTAAAAAAACATGATATCATGCAAGAAAAAATATTAGTGTAAAAAACAACTCAATGTGCTTCGAGAAGATAAACATAGTTATAGTTGTAAGCATGATCACTTTTGCACATTAATAGATACTAGCTTGTGCAAACTACGAGTTAGTAGTCTTTTCTTTGAAAAGAAAAAAAAAACTAATACAAACTTATATTATGAAAATTTTATTGCAAATGTAACAAGTGTCAAAGTGGACAAAAAAAATTGGAATTGTTAATTTTTTTAATATAGGTAGTGGAAATCTGGATCAATACCTTTCTTATAACTTAAATGATTGGTTTGTTATATTTTGATATTAATATTATATCAAGTATCAACAACCTATATATTATTACACAACATATCCATAGTTTAAAGACAACTACATGAACTAAGTTGTTGGAGGCATATTGATTGTCAATTTAAGTCAAATGTCGATCGGACTTACTAGCTCTCGATTTGATTCTAGGACTTTTTCATCTTGGCCAAGATTCCATACTACTTTCGTCAAAACACAAAATTTATCACATAAAAAATTAAATATTTGAGATAAAGATAATATTTTCTTTCTAAAAAAAAGAAATCTAATATTTTCAAAGATAACTTATTTCAAACTCACTGAAAGCAATTCTTCTACGTTTGTAAATTTGTGATTTCCCACACACGGAAATGGATTGTTGCATCGGGTCAATGCAATGCAATAACTTGTATAAAAAGCATCAATATTTTTTTTTCATTAACTTGCATAAGCGCTTGAATTCATATGCCGCAAGATGAATAGCATGGCAGGGTGAAAGATTGGAGGGGTAGGTTTTGTGATCAGATCTTCTAATGGTAGTCTTCATTTTGCAGGTGCATCCTGCCGACACTTTCATTTGGTATTAGAGGCTGAGGCGCAGATGATACAATGTGAAATCCTACATTGCCGTTGAATGAGATGCCAAAGGGCATGGATTGACTCCTCAATAGCCTTTGGAGATTACATAATATTCTTCTAAATTGTTGACGCGAAATTTTTTTTTTGAAAGCTTTGTAATAGAACATATTTTCCTTGAGGCTAATAGAGTCGCAATTTTTTTTAAACAAGGAAGATTAGTTTTCATGGATCTAGTTTAGAAGGAGGATTTTAATCAAGACACTTCTAATAATTTTTTTTTAATCATTAAAGTTTTCTTTAAGAAAAAAGATGCAGGCCATAATAGCATCACTAGCACTTTTGCACATGTCCTCTAAACAAAATAGTTGATGCATGAAATTTATTTAAAACAAAAAAGTTAGGAAAATTCTGTATGCTAGGATAAATATTTTTACAAAATCAATAAGACAAAGTTATTAGTGCACAACATGGTTAGGTATATATCCCAAAAGTACTCTGCAAGCTGAGAACAAACTTTTGAGAAAAAAATAGATAGTTCTCAACTAAGATTATTAAGATCTTGATCTTTTACGATCTATCTTACGACTTTCCTCTATTTGATCTCTTGGCGATCTTACGATCTAATTTATAAGATATTTATGATTTTTATAAGATCCTTCATAAAACTTCACGATCCTTATCCGATCATCGATTTTATAATTTTCTTACGATTCTGAGTAAGATTTTGATATTAACAACCTTGACTCAACCACTAGGACATTAGAAGTTTTCAAATAAATGTGGAATACTCCACAACCTAGCAATCAGGAGAGCACTTAAGAACTATAATTGAGTCTAGAGCATTCAAACATTTCTTTAAGCAAACATTGTAATTGTTTATTATTATTATTATTATTATTATTATTATTATCACTTTTATTCAAATATATACTTAGCTTTCTATGGAAAAATATTATTTCGAACTTTTATTCCTGTCAGAGGAAGTGCACAAGGAAGCAAGACAGTAGAGAAAAACAAATAATGTTGCATTCATTGTATTGCATTGCATTGTCATTGCATATTACCTAGCAATTTATATTTTCTTTAAGAAAGGTTGTCACTTATTAAATTGACGGCAATGTACATTACCTTGTTTAGTATGCATAAGTAGTAATTTAATAATCTTTGTTATCTTATTTATAATTTAAAATTAATGTACACCTTTTATTAAAATACCCTTGAATGAAATAATTACATTTACACATTTATATAAATTTAATTTGAATTATTTGAACTTGAATCACAAGCATATACTATGAACTTATAAAATTTATACATCAAACAAATAAATATATAAAATAAGTTGTATATATTTTTTTAAAATTGATAATATAAAATTAATAATAATTATTTTAAATTATTATTATATTAAAAATTAATAATAAATTAATTATTATTTAAATTATATGAATAATTTATTATATTTAATTAATAATACTAATATTAAAATTAGTAGAAACAATAAAGTATTTAATGATAATGATAAAATTTTTTACTATACTGTTTAATAATTATTATACTAATTAATAAAATATTATATTTATTTGATTATTTTTATTATTTATTTAAATAAAATTTAAAGAATAAACGTGAAAATAAAATTAGAAGAGATTTTCATTTGAGTAACAATCTGGATTGCCATATTCCCATAGGCAATCCATATTATTACCTCATAATCAATCTGCATTGTTTGTCAATGTAAATTATTTATATAATTAAAATAAATGAACAAAGCAATATAGGGAGCTTATATAATATAATACAATAAGTAAACTTATAATGTGAAAATAATACCAACAGAAATGCCCCCTAAGATCCAAGATACTTCACTAGTTTTTCCTTTTGTAATAAGGATAAGGAAATATCAAAAGGCACTAACATTTTTGGTGATACTACATTGATCGTTATATTAAATATTTAAAATAATTCACAATTATGAAATTACAAAAAAACTAAAAAAAGTTCGTGGTGACTCTAATCTCATAGTGCACTTCACTGATAGTTTTAAATACTAGTTCTCCATGTAATTATACTATTCTAGCTTTCACAGTTAATTATATATTAATATAGTTTGAGGTAACAAAAAGTGTAAAGTTGCTATTAAAAAATGTTATATTATAATTAGATAAATTGTTTAAATTTGTGTAGGGGCACACTTCATTGTTTTTTGGTCAAGGGCTATAATTTAATCAAGTGATTTAATTTCCTCTATATATTATTCTATTTTTTATTCGCATCGAACAATTTATTTTTTTCCAGATATATTTTTTATTTGGTAGTTTTTTTATATTTTTTTCTGTTAGATGTAGAAAATATGCAAATAGAATAAAATAAATATAGATATTTTCTACAATAATAGATATAAATATTTTAATAATATGAAAGGTTAAAGTAGTATGAATAGTTTTTTCTACAAATTAATCAATTTTTTATTATCAAAATAATGTTTGAGAAATGGTTCTGATCATAAAATTGCTGCCACATTAATGATTATGCATTAACATTATATTAGAATAAGTATCGTCCATATATCAAATAATTCTCAAGGCATTGTTTGTAAAAAGAATAAAATGTAGAGCGACGCATTATTATATTTTATCTCATCATACACCTGCAAAAAAAGTAAAAGCAAATTTGGTAAAAATAATTACAGCGAATAGTGATCTGTTGACAAGCAATTTCACTGAATCGTTATCTGAAATTGGTTGGTGTTTAGTCGTTGGATTAAGTAAAGTCATTCCACCAAACACAAAGTTTTACTACTCAAAATTATGATTGGCAACTTAGGAGTTAAAAGCAATATTTATCCCAACAAATATGAAATAATATGGGATAATTTTTTTCTTACAAAATACAAGAAACGTTTATCCTCGCAAATTTGATTGATATAGTTAGTTAATAAAATTGTATTTTGAAAAAAAATTTAGTAATTTCGAGTTGGATTAATTTTAAAGTTATTTTTAATTTTCTTCCTTAAACTATCACATATCTATCAACATAGCCCATCAACTATATTATTATCTACTTAGCACTTAACCTTAAAAATAAAGTTTCACATTTTTTATCATTTTATTTATTTTTTAAATTACTAATTTTTTGTTTTATCCTTCTTAGATTAATGATCAAAGACAAATAGTCTTAGTCTTATTAAAGAATATAAAAAGAAAAAAATACAATTTAAATTAAAAAAATAAAATTGAAGCCGAAAAATATTTTGAAGTAAAAAATGATACTTAAAAAATAGAAAAGTTAAAACGAGATCTTAAATATACTTAAAATTATGAAAAAAATATTATTTGATAAAAAATTAAAAAATAATTTAACAAGGTTAAAATAGTAATTCAATAATTTAGAAAAATAAAAAAAATATAAAATATAATGATATTTATTTTTTTGGTTAAATGTCATTATTTAAAAAAATTTAAAGGTGTAAAACAAATAATAATATAGTTTAAAAATTATATTAATATATATACTATAATTTGAGGGAGGAAAATAAAATTGACCCTTAATTTTATTAGTGAAATACTATTCATCTTTCTATCAGAGGTCAAGGGGGGTAACAAAAAAAAAATCAATCCTTTCGAGGCGAGTGGCCAAAACAGCGGATTAATCTCAGCCGTCCTCATGATCACGAGATATAAAAAAAAAAATTACATCAAAAACCGTCCAAAAGGCAAACGACGGTCCGCTTGAATTGTACGCCGCACCCGAAGGATCAACCCCATCAAGCGAGGGATCACCTCGTCCCGAATCGCAAAGCATTTGGCTGAGAGCACGTATTAAGACGCCCGCACACAGAGGGAAGCCATTTCGTTCCTCTTCTATTGGGTCAAGCTGCTCGTGGGAAGAGAAAGAGGGCAGTAGGGTTGCAGCATCAGCAGCAACAGCAACAGCGTTAGCAGCCCTCGCGACGCCACGCCCCAAACCCTTCTCTTGCAGAGCACTCTTCCCCTTCTTCCCCCCTCCTCCTCTCGCCTTCTTCTCTTCTCCTCTCCTCTCCTCTTCTTCCGGTCTCTTTGGGTTGCTGTCCTCTTGACTCCAAGAATGGGGTCTTCGCTTCCGCCGAAGGAGGCCAATCTCTTCAAGGTCATCGTGGTAAGACACCCTCTCCGCCATTGATGCCGCTTCTTCTTCCCCCCCTCAATAACTGTTATCGAGTTCTATTGCAACTGGAATCGGGGATGGTCAATCCTGAGACTTGCTCGAGTAGATGCTTCGCTTTTACTGTAATGAGTGGATACTTCGCTGCCGCTAAGGATTTGTTAAATCTTGGTACTTGTGTTGTGCATTTGGGCAATTGCCTTGGTGCTGCTTACTCCCGTCTGTTCTAGGAAATCTTTAAGCTGTTTTGGAGAGTTTGATTGGGCTTGTTGACCTGTAGATTGCGTTATATCGCGTCTGAAAGCGGGAACTTTGAAGGTCTCGCACAGTTATTGATGCCACAGTTGTTGAATTCTACACTGGAATCTCAAAAATCGAATCAGATTGTAATGATTATGTTAGGTTCTTGGAAGAATCTGGAAATGAAAACATGGCTGCCGACCTGCATGAGCCATATATTTTGTCTGTCTCGAGGTTTAGATTGCTTTGGCAAACTTGTGGAGGAGACACAAGCATGATTCGTTTTTCCTCGTTGTTATACAATTATTTTGTTTATATGTAACATTCTGGTTGTATGATGTATTAACTTTGGACTCGCATGTGAAATAGAATCCAGAAGCAATCTCCTTGTAAAATAGTTACCTCTGTTTTTGCTTCTTTGCTTCCCTGATGAATTTTAAATTGAACTCATCATCCTTATGCAAATTTTGTGTTTTTACGATAAACACAGAAATCATACGAGACCAAACAATACAAGAAGGGTCTGAAGGCTGCTGAGGCTATATTAAAGAAATTTCCTGAGCATGGAGGTATGCAATAAGTTATAAAAAACATCTCATGTCGAACACCATGGATGATTTTATATTTCTCTCATTGCATTTGTTATTTTTAACCGGATTTTGATTTCTGCATTCGATGCAGCGAGGATCTAAAGTTCAATGGGTTTTTAACAATCATAATATAATAAAGTTGATGTAAATGACTAGCTCATGGAATCCTTTGTTCATGACATGATGTCATCTGCATGAACATGCAGCCTGAAACTTGAGGTTGTTGTTATTATCCATATGCATGTTTTCAGTGGAAGCGTAATTCCAGTCTTGTGCAAATTTTGAGATGCATATACTCAATATTAAGTTTATATTAGTATTGATCCAATTTTTTTTCTTTGGTTTGATTCAACATCCTTTGCTTATGACATGATCACATCTGCATGAACAGTCAGCCTGAAACTTCAGGTATTGTTGTAATTATGCATATGTATGTACTCAGTGGAAGCATATATCAAGTCATGTACAAATTTTGGGATGCACATATTCAACATTAATGCATGGGCAGTTAGCTCAAATTTGTATTGACTCAAATTTTTTGCTTTGGTCTGATTCAACATCATATTAGCATCTTTTTATTATGTATTTATTATGCCTTAGGAATATCCTTAAAATTCTCCATGTTATAGTTATTATATTAAATTCTGAATTGATTTATTAATCTTTTTCTTTGAAGTTTGATTTATTAATCTTTAATTCACATTACACAATATTCAGTTAGCAGCTTCCCAGATTTTTCCTCTATAAGATTGTTCTAATGCACCAGTGTACTTCTCTATTGTCTCTTGCTGCTAGAAACTTTGTCAATGAAAGGACTGACTTTGAATTGCATGGACCGAAAATCTGAAGCATATGAACTTGTTCGCCGAGGTCTTAAGGTATGGTTTACTCTATATCAAAGTGAATCATTACGATGTTTGATATATTCTATGCTGACTCTTCTTCTTTCCAGAATGATCTTAAAAGTCATGTCTGTTGGCATGTCTATGGTCTTCTCTATCGGTCAGACAGAGACTATAGGGAAGCAATAAAATGCTATCGGAATGCATTGAGGATTGATCCAGACAATATTGAGATTTTGCGGGACCTGTCTCTCTTGCAGGTGGGTTCAATACCATTTTGACTCGTTACTATCTCTTCTCATAATTAATCGGATTAGACACAAATACTTTTAGGGGCCGTTTGGTATGAGGTAATCTATCTGGATTACCGGTTATTTAAACTAAAATTCTCAGGACCCACCACATTATCGCGTTTGGCTGGAACACATTACCGGTGATTTTTACTTTTCTGGTAATATAAATTACCACCTTAGTGGTAATCAAGATAGCACCCATTAGAGGTGTCTTTCCAGATTACTAGTCGGATGACATGCATTTTGACAAATTTATCCATTCAAGCGAGTTTTTTAAAATATTCATATTTTATTAAAAAATATTATTTAACATCATTTTGATCTCCTAAAATTATTTTATGAACCGTAAACTTCATATATTTTGTCAAAACTCAATTTTTTAACTTTACCTTTTTGTTTATATAAAATAACATATGATTAAAGTTCAAAANATTTTGATCTCCTAAAATTATTTTATGAACCGTAAACTTCATATATTTTGTCAAAACTCAATTTTTTAACTTTACCTTTTTGTTTATATAAAATAACATATGATTAAAGTTCAAAATTTTTTGAGGGTATTTTAGTAAATTTTTATTTAATAATTTAAATTATAATTTATGTTACTAGTACTTACCAAACACTATAATGTGATATTACCGGTAATTTATAAAGTGGTAATCTATTTTATTGGTCATCTAGATTACCGGTTAATAAAAATGGGAATGCGCCAAACGCCCCCTTAGTACTTTAATTGGACTCCTATGTGTATGCTATAAGATAATCCTTCTTATTTTGTTTCTAAAAAAGGATTCCTATGTCTATGTTATAAGACAATTCTTCTCTGCCGTCTAATCTTTGTCATTGTCAGTCTGCTGGCCATTTAAATTTCCTATAGTTCTGATACAGGATTTTGATACTTCAGGTTATGAAATAATAGTGTTTTGGGATTGAAGCATAATGTTTTATCCTTGGTATAAGTTTTTGTACGAGCCATTTGATTTTAGTTTGAAGCATAAGTTTTTTTGACTAAAGGAGGAAACATGAGCAATGGGCGTGCTATGAGTTAATGCATCACATCTTTAAAAAAAGAGTTAATGCCTCGCATCTTTAAAAAAAAGAGTTAATGCATCACTATCTTTTAACATTTTTAATTAAAGAACTGTTCAGAGTAGCTCTGATATATTTCATGTTTATTGACAAAATACTTCAATTTTATCTTCTTCTATTGTCATAGCCTTTATCATCTATCATTAGTTGCTTTCTCATTGGGTTACTTAGTTATTCAGATTACTAAAGTTATGGTCATAGAGTCGGTATATGCAAGTTTAGATTGTTTCTGATAAAGTTCACATCAATCTCAACAGGCACAAATGAGGGACCTGATGGGCTTTGTTGAAACTAGGCAACAACTTTTGTCATTGAAGCCAAACCATAGCATGAACTGGATTGGATTTGCAGTTGCTCACCACTTGAATTCTAAGTATGTATTATTTTAGTGGGAAGTCCTAAATTTCTCACCAAAGTTTGTGAGGTCAATATTTCCATGAAATGGAGATGGGTTGATTTCATTTATGAATGATTTTGCAAATTCAAATGTACTAGCAAAGAATCATGGTTTGTAAAAATTTTGTAGTTTTGGTTAGAATTGTTTGCTTCTTTTGTTTTAAATATATCTGCCAAAACTTTCCTAAAAAAATAGTTCCCAAAAATTCATACCGCCCCTTGAAAAAAAATCAGCTCTGAGGAATGTTCTTTCTTTTGGGGGTAAGCTAACTGGAATGATACTTGATGCTTGTTAGAATAAAAAAAAACCATTCTTGGATCGAAAAAGGCATCTACATGGATGGTTACTCAAATATATCTGACAACAATATTTTGGATACTTGGAATAATTTCTATTCTACCAACCATGCTCACCCTTTTTGTCCAGCTAGATCAATTACTTTCCTGTATGTAATTTGTTTCCTCTTCTAGCCAATGCTGAAAATCTTCTTTTCTAGTTTAACATAGTATAAAAAATTAGGTTTACACCCTTAAATTTGCCATGAATTTTTTCTCACACTTTTCTTTTACAACCTTCTTTGCTCTGATATAAGTTGATTCATACCTAATTTGAAGTGGCAATGGTGTCTTCCATCAATTTTATGGATGCACAAGTTTTCTAGATATACTCACTCTTAATTTCTTTATGTCTTAGTGGCTTAAAGGCAATTGAAGTTTTGGAGGCCTATGAAGGGACTTTAGGAGATGATTATCCTCCTGAAAATGAGCGTTATGAACATGGAGAAATGCTGTTATATAAGGTTCATAAAAATTGTAACATATAGCTTCTATGTGCTTTCACATTTTGTCATTTATTTGCATATTCTATCTTGGAAATGGATCTTCCACGTGTTTCTGACACATGCATTTCTCATTTTGATTTTTTTAAATAACAAAAAACTTGGCCGATCGGGTCCCCTTTGTATTAATGTATTACTGAATACAATAACCTCCACTGTTTATTTGATGTTTCTTTCATTTATTGTTAACACATAATATAACACATTGTTGTATCTTATTTCTCTTTGTGCCTAATTTTCTGTGAGGATATCTGCAGATTACCCTTTTAGTGGAATGTGGATTACTTGATAGAGCTCTTGAAGAAATGGACAAAAAAGAATCTAAAATTGTAAGTGTGCTCAGTCCATGCTACGTGCTTAGAATGTTGAATAAAAAAAAGAGCTAATAATGGATATGTAATGTTTAATGCCAAAAATTCTCCGCTCCTTCACACACCAAAAAAGAACACCCTGTTCTTATTTTCTATCCATATCTTATTGAATTTTTTTTTTCAAATTTGAATTGGAATATGGTATTGCAATTGTAGTTATCTTGATTTCTTTTCGTATCACATTAGGTTGACAAGTTGGCATTCAAGGAACTAATGGCTTCACTACTTCTGCAACTTGGTCGTTTAGAACAAGGAGAAAAGTTATATAGGGCCCTGCTTTTTATGAATGCAGACAATTACAGGTATCTTACTTATCTCTTCATAAATTTTTTTCTTGAATGGTATAGCCAGGTCTGCAACACGATATTGAGTTCGTTAAATCAATGAATCTTGGATGATTAACCCACTGGTTAATCATCCTAATTCCCTCTAAATAAACACTGTATTGCTTGGGTATAACTATTCCTTTTCCAAAGAAACAAAACTGATATTTCTTGAGTTAACTTATTTTTATTAATATTGGAAATACATTCGGCTGTTTGTCATTCTGACTAGTCCTTATGTATTAATACTTGAGCTTTCTACTTTTCATCCAGATGGTCAATATCTTTTCGTTTATCATGTTTTTAAAATTGCACATTTTAAGTAACATTTTTTGTAAAATGTTCTTCATTAACATGCAGCAGTTTTCCTCAATTATTTATTTATTTTTTATATCTTTTTATCAATTTTGTTACCTATCTTCCCTCTTGTTAAGTTGTTTTTTTTCGTCTTTCAGGATGTGTGCTATTTCTAGGGGAAATAATTTCAAGAAAATATTTTTCCTTTTTTTTTTGCATTTAGCAATGAGGAAAATCTTGGTCAAAGGAATTTTTTCGGTTGGCTAAAAGGTTTTCTACAACTTTGTGAAAAATAGTTTTCCTTCTTTGTGACATGAAAATATATTAATATATCCAAAGATTTGGTTACTGATGGAGCGCAATGACGTTGTATGATCCATGTAGCTGACCCCACCTAGTGGGATAAGGCTTTGTTGTTGTGACATGAAAATATGTTTAATTCTCACACAGTTTCTCATGTTATACATATAACATAATTACCTTGCATTTTTAAACTTTTTTTACACAATCAATGAACCAAACAGTTAAAAAACAAGTTATTTTTTGAAAACTATTTCCCCCAAAAGTTTTTATCTTCTAACTTATTTTTAAGGATTATGTAACTTATGCCTCATGTTTTTTACATATTCAATGAAACTGGATGACTGCCACCTTACTATTTTCATCCTTTCGATCTTCAAAAACTTATTTTTAGCGAAACAAAAATGCAGTCTTAGTCTCTCTTTAAAAATGTTGCCTCGGTCATCTAAAATTTGATCAGCAAGCTCTTCTCACCAACTATTCTTGTAACAGGTGTGAATATCTTGAATAAATGTCCCTTGTAGCTATGTGGCTCCAAAGCAAATGCAAGTTTTTTTTCTTTAAAAAATGCATGGTTTTGGTGCCGAGCGATTTTACATTGAGAAGTTGATTTCTTTAGAAGGGAGAATTTTGTTTTTTTTAGTGGGGTACAAGGTTCATTGAGGCGAACCAGGTGCAAGTTTTGGCTTGGTTCCAGTTGGTTCTAGCAAATGATGTAGCGTACTAGTTGTCATAACCAGGCCCATAACCCGGGAGTGAGAATCCGGGGTCACGTGACCTCGGGTTCTCACTTTCCGATTCCTGCTGACCGGCCTTTTTTTTTGTTTCTTTTTTTATGTGACATCTCTCTCTCCTCTTTCCCTTTTCTCACTCTCTCCTACTTTTTTAACTTATATTTAATATAACATAATATAATTAAATTTAATTTCTAATTTTAAACTAACTTAATAACATAATTATAATAGTATTAATTAACTCAATAATTTTATCTTCTTAAATTATTTTGCCTTTATTTTATATTATGTCTTATTTGTTATATTCATATGTTATTTTAAATTTAACATAACACAAATTATTTCACCCCACTATAATTTTTATGCATAAATTAATTTTATTATTTTTTATTTTATGATTTATTAAAAAAACAATTTATTATATTATGCTAAACTTACGTTAAAAAATAAATAATTATCATAATATCTTAATATAATATAATGTGTATTTTCATTAGAATATATAGTTTATCTTTTTGGTTCTCACATTTTATCCAAACACACACTAGAATTTATCTATCAAATAATTTTTTTAATTATCATCATTACTTTTTAGTTCATCCAAACACCATTAGAACTAATATATTAATCCAACTATTAATTAAACCTGGAAGAACCGAAGTTCCAACATCCAAAGCGCTACCTGAGAATATTGTACATCATGTATCCTTTTGGTTAGAGTGGGGAACGTGCTTATGAGTGTGGAGTGCAAGAGGCTCATATAAGTCTGGGGCGCTTTATGTTTTCTTCAGGCCCACTTGTACACTTTATAGTTTTTAATTCAAAGAGGATGCCTATGGAAGCTAAATAGACATCCTTTTGTCTTTCCCATGTAGTTTTTACTATGTGTCGCTAAAGAAAATTGTACCTCTTTCCGAAATAAAGGTTGTACCTCTACATGATTAATGAGAGTGCATTATACCTCTTGAAAAAGAGTGCATTATATGCACATTTTTTCTGGAGGAAAGGATGGCTCGATATGCACATTTATTTACTCCAAATTGTATTTCTAATAGCAAATAAACTTCAGATATCTAATCCCATCCCAAAGCATCAACGATATGCCTTCCTGAATGCCAAAAGAAAATTCTTTCTAGGATAAATTACAACTTAGTAATGAATCTAAGTAGCATAGATTAGTCAAAAGTAAAACAACGGAAATATGCAAACATAATGATTTAATTTTCTGCAAAAGGATTGAAAATGCTGCATTGCAAAGCAACGACTGCTTGTCCCTATAAAAGAAAACTACAAATAACAATTGTATGATTTTGCTAGACATTTCTTTGGCTGTTTTCCAGATATGCATGTTTCCCTTGGATGTATTTCATATAGATATATCATACACTGTCAGCTCTTCAAGCTGAGCGTGAGAAGTTATTTTGGGCTTCCATTTGTTGATTAGATTGTTATTATTAATTTATCTCATGTCGTACTTCAATCAGGTACTTTGAGGGATTGCAGAAATGCCTTGGTCTATATTCTCAAAATGGTCAATATACAACTCATGAAATTGAAAAATTAGATGCTTTGTACAATTCTCTTAAGGAGCAGTATACTTGGTCGGTAGCAGCTAAGGTAAAGCATCAATTGTCATTGTCCATGATTCTGGCATTTCCATTTTCATGGTTTTTCTGTGTTAATAACTAAATATTAGAAAGAAAAACATGTGAATATTTCTGTTTTGGTGGTTTCTGGAATTTGAATTCCTAGATATTTTCTTTAAATTTTCCCCACAATGTTAAGTGAAATGATCCATTTAGGAAAAAAATTGGGTATGCCCTTTAGAAGAATTTGAAATTCATTCCCAGTTTCTAGTTTATCAAGAATGATTAAGTATCCCTGTGAAAGACATAGAATTAAATTCTTGGAGTTTCTAGCAAACAGATAGACTTTTGGTCTAAATATATGACACAATTAATATCTAAAAAAGTTACAAGGGGCGGATAACTAGTAACCAACTAGTTATCCTTTTACACCTCCCAAAAAAGTTACAGGGGGATTGTTACTTTTTTTTGAGAGAAAAGAAGGATGACTAGCAAGTTGGTAGTCATCCAGACGATTGTTACTTTTAAATTACTGAGTCTGTTTTTTTGAAGGAAAATATTTTCTCCATTCTGTGTTTGGCAACCAAGAAGAATCTTGGTCCCAGTCTCATGCTTCCTCTCCTGCCATATGCATAAAACATTTATATTTTTTGAAATGTTTTCAGTTTTACAACCACACAGGAAAAGTTTTTTTCGTCATTTGTCCTCCGTAAATTCATTTTCTTCCACAACTTATTTTCAGTCAAGCAAACACTGCATAATTGCATTTTTATTTATGGGTAACAAGAAGGCAGGTAGTCACAAGATTGGTCATGTTTCTTTTGTTTTATTGAAGAGTATTTCTTTTCATATAGGTACCACGACTCCTTTATATGATTTTAAATGATAATATTTGGTTTACCTTTCTTTGTTTAAGTAAACATATTAAGTTGTAGGAGTCTAATTTTCGAAAAAAAAGTTGTTAAGAGTCTGTGAATGTTATATATTGAACCAGCTGCGATAATCTGAACTCTGATGTACATTGGTTGGTTGGTTGTTCAAAGAAGCTCATTGTCAACATGTAAATGCATTTGACAAAGGAACAACTTAAACGCATTTGATGTTAGTTAATGGTAATTTTTTTGTCTTAAGTTAGTCAAAGATGTACACTTGGCATTGTGAAATGGTGAGAATTTTAAACATGTGGCTTCATTTGTCTAAAGACTATGTCCTTTATAATAAAATATAGATAGATTGTTCATGTTGTGTGTCTTATCATCCTTTTCGTTCTCAAAAGGTAAGAACCATGATTCTTCTGATTGTAGCTTAGTTTTGTTTGTAAGATATTTCCTTATGTTGCAATTTCTTTCATTGTATTTATTGCTTTTTTTCCTCTTTTACTCCTTTCTTCGGGTTATGATCTTTTCTAGCCAACATTCTACTTGCATATCTTTTTAACTTGATGCAAATTTTATCTGGCTCTCAGAGGATACCACTCGACTTTTTACAAGGTGACAGATTTCGGGAGGTAGCCAATGGTTATGTTAGGCCTCTCTTAACAAAGGTTGTTTTAGATAATGTCCTAATGCATTTTTGTTGAATTACCGCATTATCATTTTTCTTATTCTCTTCTTTTTTACTTATCATCATTTTTCCTGATTGTTATCTTATAATAGTGTCTGATGAATCTTTTCAGGGTGTTCCATCGTTGTTCTCTGATCTTAAGCCCTTGTACGTCCAGGATGGCAAGGTTCATGGAACATTAATCACAATTTATAACTTCCCTTTGTAAAGGATACTTCTAACTTTCGCCATTTATATGATTCGATTATATAGGCTGCCATTCTGGAACAGTTGTTTCTTCAACTGGAGGACTCGGTCAGAACAACAGGGTGCTTTCCAGGGAGGTAATCTCGAGATTTGTTGTTAAACTATGTTTCATTTCTATTTTGACAAGAACAATTAGAATGAGCCTTTGACCGGTGGAGGAGGTTTACTGCACTTCCAATATCATTTAGTGGTTTGCCTGGTGCTTCAGGGCATTGAAGACGTGGGTGGTGATGTATGACTTCTATTATATAAATCAAGTTTAATATCTAAGCAGCATGCACCATGCTCACAGCTTGGTAAAATGATAACAAGTTATGTTGTGCAGCCATGTGCTGGCGGCAAACAAGTTGGTCTTGATTCCTCAAGAGCACAAAAAAGGACATATATAATGCCACACGTCCTCATGCATATTTTGAGCATTGATATGATATGTTTAAAGACTCTACCAAATTGCTTATGTGTGTTTTTGCTTTGTTATAGTTTACAAAAGGAGCCTCCTTCTACTCTTATGTGGACTTTGTTTTTGGTATCTCAGGTTTGTACCCAATTTGATATTTTATTTAGATTGCATTGTTCTAACAATGTTGGTCCGAGTCTTATATTCAGATTTTGATGCAGCATTATGATAGACGGGGTCAGCATGAACTAGCTCTTGCTAAGATTAATGAAGCAATTGAACATACACCAACTGTCACTGATTTATACTCGGTTAAGGTTTGTGCCATCTTTGCTGTCATTGACTTTCACAAATGTTTTGAAATATTCATTGCTGCAATTATGTTGTAACATGATAAACAAATTTCTGTACATGTATCCGAATTTCCATCTATACAATATTCTCTTTCCTACTAGTGAATCTTTCATTTCAGAGTGAGGCCTCTCTAAATTCTTGATATATGCAATAAACCTACTTCTATTATGAAAAATACGTGAAAGTTAAGTACCCATGTGTTTTACCAAATGTTTCTTTTGTCGAAGCAAATAATTTTGATAATTGACATAAGTCAGATTTTATTGCTTTGTTACATGCCACAAAAGAAAAAAACTAGCATATGGAATATAGTTTCTTTCTAAATGTTGATGATTGAAGATCAGTTTTAATGTACTTGAAACAATGATATTGGGTATCTTGTTAATATGCTCTCTTCTTGATCACAGGCTCGCATACTAAAGCATGCAGGTGACTTGGTTGCAGCTGCTGCTTTGGCAGATGAAGCAAGGTCAATGGATCTTGCTGATCGCTATTTAAATAGTGGATGTGTTATGCACATGCTGGAAGCTGACCAGGTATTTTAATTTTAAACTTGTCATCTGTAAACAATATCTTCTTGGGCATTTTTTCTCCCCTCATAACAAACAGAGTTATTTTATCAATTGTTTAATTATTCGAGGTTGGACTAGCGGAGAAGACGGCTGCTTTGTTCACCAAAGATGGCGATCAGCATAATAACCTTCATGACATGCAATGCATGTGGTAAGTTTCTAGGGTCCCATCTCTCTGCTAATTTGATAATTTATATAGGATCCTTATTTTCTGGTGTCTGGAAGGTATGAGCTTGCTTCTGGAGAAAGCTACTTTCGTCAAGGTGATCTTGGACGGGCATTGAAGAAATTCTTAGCTGTGGAGAAACATTATGCAGACATGACTGAGGATCAGTTTGATTTTCATTCTTATTGTCTACGGAAAATGACTTTGCGGGCCTATGTATCAATGCTAAAGTTTCAAGATAAGCTTCACTCACACAAATACTTCCATAAAGCAGCAGCAGGAATCATAAGGTGATGTTTCTGTGAATTATATTAACATGGTTAATCAAACCTTGAAAAATTATTGCTTGGATGTGCCATTCTAACCATCTAAACTTCTTTAGATACTTTGCCGTCTTTTATCTTTTTTTTTTATTTCGAATTTTTATTTGGGTTTTGATTTGATTAGCATATTTCATTTATCTCAACTAGCACTACTTGAGTTGGTTTATTTTTAAAAACTTCAAACTCGATCCTTTCAAATTTCTTTGAACATACTAATGCAATCTGTAATATGATGCATTGATTAGTTATTATTTAATACTTGAATTCGTGTAGTGTTTTGGTTTCTTGATCTCAGAAGCACCTTTATTTTAAACAAAAGTGATAGTATGATTTTTTGGTTGGAAATTGTCTTCCTTTGATTTCCCAGAGATGGGGTGGGAACCTGAGAATGGCAATTGTGGGCAGGGGACTGTAGTGTACATCGGTAATTGTAGGGAAGGGAATGTCAATAACAATGCTGATGCAAGATTTTACATCACAACCAAACACACTTAAGTGTTTTTTTCTGAGTACTGAAGTTTAATAGTTGATGTGTCACTCTGATTCATGGTCATGTTGCCTTATTTACTTTGCAAAAAATCTGCATCTTATTATTATTTTTGACTTTAGGTGCTATATTAAGTTGCATGATTCTCCATCAAAATCGACCAATGAGGAGGATGATAACATTTCAAAATTGGCTCCCTCTCAGAGGAAGAAAATAAGGCAAAAACAGAAAAAAGCTGAAGCTCGGGCAAAGAAAGTAATACTGCTAGAAGTTGGTACTTGTAGATTCTACTGTGGTTGCTGTGTGTTAATAGGTTTCCTTTATTCTTTTCTTTAGGAGGCTGAAGAAAAAGTTGAGGAATCAACATCATCTGGCACGTCTAAATCTGGCAAGCGTCAAAATGCTAGGCCAGTAGATTTGGATCCTCATGGAGAAAAGTTATTGCAGGTTTTTCAATTGAGCCTTTCATTACCCTAAATCTTGTACATTCATTTCTTCTACAAGGATTACTATGTCTACCAGTTTTATCTACCTGGCAGTCAATATGCACATTATAAAATTAGTAATATATGTGCACTTGCCTTACACCAGCTATAGTTATTAAAGATCAGTTTCTGAAATGATCATAGCATTCATTCATATGTTCTTTGGGTTCTTAGTGTCTGGGCTTCTATAGAGGGGTTGTTTCTCAAACTCTCTTTTACGATTTCATATGGAGGTACTTAGAGTGGGCACTGCTTCCACAGCAGTGCTTGGAATATATCAAACCAAATCTTATATCATCTTTGATCTATGATTATTTTTTTCGGAGTTTTTTTAGTTTTTTTTTGTTATTCTAGCAAAGTACAAGAACATTATGAATATCATGATTCAGTTTGGTTACCACAGGTTTGAGTATTGCTATGATTTATTATGATTCTGAGCTTACTAATCTTTGATATCTAGATTGGTTTCTTGCTAACATTTTGAATACAAACTTCTTCTTTTTCTCAAAAATAAATAAATAAACTTCTTTGTATTACTTTTAAATTGCACTTCCATATCCATCTACATAACAGATATCTTTGCTTATTGAAAATGAACGGCTAAACATTTTCTTTCATGTAATATCTTTATGGAGTGCATTTAACCTCTTCAAATATGCAGGTCGAAACTCCGTTATTGGAAGCTACAAGATTTTTGAAATTGCTTCAGAGCAACTCATCTAACTCACTGGAAACACACATTCTTTCTTTTGAGCTAAACATGAGGAAACAAAAGATTCTGTTGGCATTTCAGGTAATATCATATTAAACAGCCTTGTTTTGTTCACGAACCAGCCCTATGATACTTTTCTTTGTTATAACAATGTATTTGAAGGCTGTACTTTGTATCACTTGTTATTCATATAACGCAAGTTTTCCATCCCTAAACTTTGCTTTTGTACAGGCGGTCAAACAACTTCTTAAGTTGAATGCAAATGATCCAGATTCTCATAGGTGTTTGGTAAGTCACTCTTGCTACCAAAGTTGGTCAAATTCTGTATAAATAAATTTATCCTGAACTAGGGATCATACCAGAAGTGGTTAGAGCTCAACTCCTGATAGAGGTTGTACACCGAGACAAATGTTGACTCCATGATGTCTGATTTAATGTAATGCTAAAAGTTATCTTCCTAAAAACTGGTCAAAATTATGTGTGAACTTTTGCGTCTTTTTCCTCAAAAAGGGCTGTATATATTAAATTGGGTTGGGATCAAGATGGTCTCAGTTTTTTACTCCATGGTTTCAGTCCCAATCTAGTTTGAAGCTGGTAGACTAAAATCAGGTCGAATCCTAGTTTTAATCCTTGTTGATACTTGCCTCAGAAATCCAAACCGGGACAGCTGGGATGTCCTAGTTATGCTTGCCCGTATTGGATAGGACTTGCTATATTTTAAATCTTCTACTTATGGCTTGCACAAAACGTGGGTCTCATAATATTTTATTGACCAACTTTTTGTATGTTCTGCAGATAAAGTTTTTCCACACTATTGGTAGCCTTTCAGCTCCTGAAACTGATTCAGAAAAATTAATTTGGAATGTTATAGAGGCAGAACAGCCAAGCATAAGGTGCTTGCATGTTCCTAGTGTTTCTGGAATATGCTATTCTCTTATTTATTTTCCACTTTTTTTCTTGATGGAGGAAAATATAAGTGGTTTTAGGTTAATGGTTGTAGTGGTTTTCTTTGCAGTCAGTTGAATGGAAAGTCACTTATCGAAGTGAATGCATCCTTCCTCGAGACAAACAAAGGTTTCCTTCATTACCTAGCGATATCTCAATAATAACTGCTTGTAACATTCCTATAAAAGAAATTGTATGTAGCATGGTTTGATGTTCTTTCTTCTTTGGACCTCTAGAATCATTGATGCATAGAGCAGCAGCCGCTGAAATGTTGTATACTCTAGAACCTGAGAAGAAGATAGAAGCAATAAAGTTAATCGAGGATTCTACACCAGGGTAAGTGCTTCAAACTAGGTGGCATTTCCATGGTCCAGTCAAAGAGCATCAAATGCTGTATGGTTATGAGATTAAACATTTTCGTGTTTCTCATCTTCTTTAAGCAGGATTGGGGCAATTGGTGCACAATGGGAACTTAAAGACTGCATTGCAGTCCATAAGTTACTTGAGACGGTCTTCATGGACCAAGATGCTGCGTCTAGTAAGTACCTACCCGTACCCCTTATGGTCGACCAAGTAATTTTATGTGCATTTATGTGCCATGAACACCATTTAGACAAATAAATGTTCTGATATTTTCCTATTCTTACAATAACTTCTGTCACTTCCAGGATGGAAGGTACGGTGTGCAGAATATTTCCCATACTCCACATATTTTGATGGTTGCAGAAGTTCTGCGGTTAGTAATAATAACATGCAGAATTTAACTGAAAATGGAGATGTTGCTTGCCAAGTATCAGAAAATGCAGATTCATTAAATGGAAAACTACACAGTTTCAGTGACCTAAAGATTCAGTAGATTTTGGTCTCCTTAAATTGCTTTCCTGCGGGAGTTGGGAAATCTAGGAGTGAGCATTCTGAACATCAAAATCACCTTCATAATGAAGCACAAAAGAACCTTGGATGGTGATTACAATTGATGCGACTAACCTCCAGTGCGTACTGGATCATTTAGGTTCAAAGTTTTTAATAGTCTGGTCTTGTAAAATTGGTGGAAGCTCACCTTTCATCATGCAATGAGCCATTTATTGTCGAGGCATTAGCGTATGGCTTGAAAATAGTCAGGCAGCTTGTGGCCAGGAATTCTTCGAGTGAATCAAGGATTTTGTAATGTTTTGTATTTTTCTCCCCATGGACTCTATATTTTGGATCATCTTTGTTCGACTGAGGAAGTCTAAATTTTGACAAGAAAAACAGATGTACGTCATTATTCCTTGGAAGACAATAATTCCGTGCTGAAAGTAATTTCATATGATGAGGAAATGCCTCGTCAGGTACCACAAGTTTGTTTAATAAATGTTTGGGTTTGCGAGACTGCGAGTTATAACCGTAATGCATGCTGCTTTTCATGATTTTTGTTGGGAAAGTGCATAAACTATGCCATTTTTTTATATTTTCTAAGAGTTTAACTGTTTTAAGGGTAGAACATCCTACTTTATTAGGATTTTGAGTTAGCCTAATAAACACCAGATTATTTTACTTTCACAAAATTTTCAAACCATTTTGTGATTTTGTAGTGAGAGCGTTTCCACTTTTTAGGTGCTTGACGAAGTTGCTAATCAGCTTCCAGGTGGAAATGTTAAATTCTTATGGTAAGCGATATGTTTCATAATTTTATTCTCATTACTTCCAAAGTTTATAGGTCGTCAATAGTTTTAGCAACGGTAGTCTACTTGTAGTTAAAAAATTACTTATAAGACAAGAAGTTATGTGACCAATAAAAAAATTATGGGAAATGCCGACGGTATTAAACTAAGAGTTATGGAGCCACAGAGTATTTATATGTTTCTTCAGCAAAAGTCTTAATTTTTAGTGTTCGTCTTTTCTTTAGAAATTTGTTTTATTTCTATAATCTCATGAAATTGGATATTTTTCCGGCCTTGGGATAGATACTTATCCACTCAAGAAAATGTATTATGGATCAAAAAATAAAAAAATAAGACAACACTTTATTAATCAAGGGTTAAATGATAAATGCGTAAACTTTTTTTTAAAGAAAATACTAATCTCCTACCATCGATTTTTGTGGGCTTTTCTCTTTTACTAGGACCGTATTGTAGGAAGAGGCCTGTGGGGACTCATGGGCTTCTTATTGGGCCGATCCGATCCGATGGGTGACATATAATATTGGATATTGCCACCCCCGTTTTCTGACCGATGACCTTTTCTCCGCCCTCGTCCAAGCTCCTGCCGTCCACCTGCCTACCGCGACTTTGAGGATCCACGCACAGCCATAGGGGTCGGAATATCAACAGTCCTCAGCTCGCTGCCGCAGCTGGCGGCTTTCACCCCTCCCGATCTCCTCCGGCAGAGGTCGCCGCCGGCGATCTCATCCTGCCGCGTTTCACTTCGACGTCAGCAATAGCACTTCGAAGGCCCTAACCCTATGTGCTTTTGCGGCCATGTTTCAGGTTTGCGAGCATAACACTTCACTTGCTAAGTAGAAAGATCTTTTTTTTCCCTTTTCCCCGGTAGAAATCGGGAGCATAGTGCCATTTATTGATCATAGGGTATTTGTTATAATGTCGAGGAGTAGGCAACTAAGAATGGAGTTTAAATCTTGAGGACACCTTGTTAAACCGCTGCGAACCAAAGGGGTGACCGTCGTCTACGTCTCCGATGTCTAACTCTGTCCTTTCTTCTTTTGATCATGTTTCGTGCTTTGTCTATGCTGTTTTGGCTGCTGCCACTGCAAAAGCAAGTGGAAGAACAAGCAGTAGTTGCAGAATGTAGACGGAGAGCTACTGTGACTGAGAATTCCTCCGGGAACCATTCTCACATTTTGGGTGACGTTTGATTGTCGAAGTGATATTTCTTTTGCTCAAAACTTTTTGTTGTGTGTATTTCCTGGTCTGTGTTTCGGCTGTTGGCCATCTGACTAAATAATTCATTTATATTGATTGTTGAACTGGGGGAAATGGTTGATCTTTTCTGCATACATTTAGCATATATCTGAAACCATCACAATGCCATTTCTTTGTCAGGAATTGTCGCATTCCTATTGCTCCCGCTTTGTTTGCATTCATTTCACATTTTCTCCTGGTTGTTTCTTAGTGTGGTGTGGTTTCAGATTGCCGTCTAGCAGTTAAATTTGTTTCTGAACGTGGTTGATTGAAAGAATGATGAAGAGTTCAGGAAGGAACAATGGTTGCCTTACTCAGAAGCAGCGATGCCCATGTGGGGATGAGCAATGTTATATCAAACCAGATAGCGATGAAGACGAAGCATCAGCGGAACGTGCAGTGCCGATGGAAACAAACCTTGCACAGGGTACAAATCGTACTGCTACTTTGACTTCTGAAGATGCCCCTGTCAACTCTCCTTACGTGGGACAGTGTTTTCGAACTGATGAGGAAGCACAAGAATATTACACCAACTTTGCTCGGAAAAATGGTTTTGCTATCAGGAGAGAGCGCTCAAAGGGCAACTCTTCGCATCCATTGGGAGTTTACAAGCGGGAGCTTGTGTGTCACCGTGCCGGAGCGTCGCTCCCTAGGAAGACTGCAGAACTTAAACGACAAAGGAATAAGAAATCATCCCGCTGTAAATGTGAAGCACAGATGATAATTAAGAAGAATGTTTCAAAGGGTGCAACTCAGTGGATAGTCATTCAGTTCAGTAACAATCACAACCATGAGCTATTAGGAATCGAGGAAGTGCGGCATCTCCCTGCCTACAGGAATATACCTCCTATTGTTCGTGAGCGGATCTTATGTCTTGCAAAAACTGGTTGCACTGTGAATGTTATTATGAGGGCACTTGAAATGGACAACGGAGGAAAGCCAAGTCAGTTATCATTCACGGAGAGGGATCTGAGAAACTTCCTTCAAGCATCCAAGAATATCGATCGAGAAAATGAAGGATTAGAACTCCTTAAGGTGTGCAAAGTTATGAAAGAAAAAAATCCGGATTTCCATTATGAGTACACATCGGATAAAAATGATGCTCTTGAGCACATCACTTGGTCATACCCAGATGCCATACGTGCATACAAGGTGTTCGGCGATGTGGTGATTTTTGACACAACATACCGTTTATATGCATATGACAGGCCTTTTGGAGTGTGGTTTGGTATGGATAATTATGGGAATCTCATATTTTTCGGTTGTGTTCTCTTGCATGATGAAAAGGCAGCATCATTTAAATGGGCTTTGGAGGTTAGCATACCACAACCAGTTCCTTTTGTTTTCCCTTTATATCGAGAATGACATCTATCTTTTATTATAAGTTCCTGGCATCTGAATAGTTTTATCCTGTTCTTGTAGTCATTTATCCGTATAATGGATGGAAAGTTTCCGCAAACAGTACTAACTGACCTGGACATGGGACTGCAAGAAGTTATGATTAATGTACTACCAAACACAAAACATGCTTTTGGTGTATGGTATATAATGTCTAAATTATCAAGCTGGTTTTCTTCCCTGCTTGGTCCTCGATATGAGACATTCGTGTCCGAGTTTTATAGGATCTATTGTGTAGATAATGAAACCGATTTTGTGCGTCAGTGGGGGCAGATGATTAACGAGTTTGGAATTGGCTCTGATAGACATATGGCTATACTTTCACTTTATCGGAGCTACTGGGCATTGCCATACTTGCGAGGTTGGTTTTTTGCAAGACTGATGACATCTGAGATTTTAGTGCCAATAAAATCGTTTTACAGGGGGTTCTTGAATTCTCAAACACGTCTCAAAGACTTTGTTGAGCAGGTAGTACCATATTCCATTCTGAATAAGAAATTATTATTTCTCAATTTTATACTTCACTTGGCTTATGTAGAGTTATATGATAATATGATGGTCCTGCTTTACAGGTGGCTGGTGCAATTGAATTTCAAAATCAAGCTGGAGAGGAGGCTACAATGAAACAGAACTATCAAAATGTCAAGATAAAAACATGCATGCCCATTGAAGAACAGGCATCAACAGTACTTGCACCTTATGCATTCCATATGCTCCAAGAAGAACTTGTATCATCAGTGCAGTTTGCAGTTTACGAATCGCAAAGAGAGACTTATGTTGTCCGCCACCGCCTCAAGACAGACAGCGGCTACTTAGTGCAGTTCTTGCCATCAGAGGAAGAGATACGCTGCAGTTGCAAGGAGTTTGAGTCCTCTGGAATATTATGCTGCCATGCTCTTCGGGTGCTTTCGCTGAAAAATTACTTCTTGCTCCCGGACAAATATCTTTTAATTCGATGGCGTCGTGAAAGCTCATTGTTCCCCAAGAGCACTGGTTATAAATATCGATCCCAAGTTCTGCGCTCCCTTGCATCAATCATCATACAAGAGTCTGCACAAACTAAAGAGCGTTTCGATTATGTTCAGTGGCACCTGAGCAAGCTTCTTACACATGTCAGGGACATGCCAACAGCTGAAGAAGCCACTTCAGAGACAGAGTTTGTTGCATCAGTCGACGTTCCAGTGGATGTATGCACTGTTAGATCCAGAGGACGGCCGAGAAAGATAAAAGCTACCAATGAAACACCCAAGGAGGCAACAGATCCACCCCAAGTACAAGCATTACCAGGACCAGAAGAAACGTCAGGAGTACATGAATTATTGTAGGAATGCTCTTTTGAGTATTCAGTTTTTTGTCCAAGTTAAAAGAAAATCTACTTTTCGCTTTGCTCAATTTAATTTATTCCAACTACTAGGTCTCTAATTCTCTATCACCTTACTGTGTAACACCACCTTTCATGTTCTGGTGCTTGCTTGGCTTGAGCTATCGACCCCTCAGTTTGGGTTACGTGAGGAAAGATGGCAGAACACAGAAATGAAGTGGATACAAGTTTTTATTTAATATACGAGATTATGAATTTGTTAACCAAAAGCTCAACAAAATTGCACTAATTCAATTTAGAAAAAGAATTGATATGGCCCTTCTACTATTGTCAAACCTGGGTGAGGTAGAGAGTGGAGTGCAATCTGCACAGCACAACACAACTTGAGCAACATTTCTTGTGGCAACCTGGGTGACTTATGGAACTACATAAGCAGAGAGTCAAGTAAAATACGTAGCATGGAGGCGTTTGGCGACGGCAGCATAAAACTCTCCAATTTTTTTATTAGTTAATATGATAAATTCATTCCATTGTATTTAGATAAATCAAAATATAATGACACAAATTAAAACATTATTTGATAAATAAATTTCAACGAGTGCTTGAATACATAAGACGATCGAAAATAAAATATATTTTTTAATGGATAAAATATTAATTGAATATAAAATGTTTGAAAATAATTACATTTTAACATATACAATGCAATAGAACATTTTTTTAAAATTGTAATAAATAATGTAAAATTATCTCATGTATTCTATAATAAAATAATTTAAGAAGAAAAAAACAAAAGATACGGTAATTGATAATTTTACAGTTATATTATTAACTTAGTATAAAAATTAAAATTAAAAAGAAAAAAAATGGACGGAAGAGCGGGTGGGGGAAGAGAATAGGACGTCAAATGAAAAAGAAAAAGGTAGCTTATACGGAAGAGCATGTTCTGAATTTCTGATCTAATTATAATTTACCAAATGCAGCTTATATGGATGATCATGTTCTAAAATTATATTTATAATTTTAACACTAATAAGATACTAATTTTTAATATGAATTTTGTCTGATACCATATGAAATTAATCGAGATACTAAGATTTCTAAAAGCTCAAGTCATTTGCTAAATAATTTTATATTTGTAATTTTAACACTTCAATCACATAATAATTAATAATCTTAATCTAGCCCAAATTCAATATGTAAATCACTAAAAAGATTAATATTTAATAAAATTTTAATAACATATTAATCTAAATGTACTACAAAGTCAATAATTTTAGTTTAATCCAAAATTCATACGTGAATTATTAAGAAAAATAATTTTCAATACGTCAAAGAAACCTCTTGCTCTAATATTCTGTGGAATTAAATATGCTACTAACAACTATAAAAACTAAAAATAATAAAAATAATAATTTCTTTATGTTTATATTCCCATCATTCTCAATAATATCCTTTGCCCCACTGCACAATAAAGAAGACATCAATTTAATGTTATGTAAAATAACAATTAAAAAAAGTGAAACTGATAAAAAATAATTTCTTCATATTTATATTCCCATCATTCTGAAACAATATTCTTTGCCGCAATGCACAATAAAGAAGACATCAATAACCTGAAAAAGAACGCCAGCGAGCGCTATCAAATAAAGGAGTCATCTGACATGGTAAAATCCACTAATATGCATAACCAGCGTCCGAGGAACCTCTAACATTTGGAACCACATTGTTGTTCAACGACCTCACAATTATTATACACTAATTACACACTACAACTTATATTCAATAATTTGATGTCTTGTTTAGTAGCCATATTTACATTACCTCTTACATTTGATATGATGCACAAGGACCATGCCATGGCCTTTGAGAACACAACAAAGGAATCAGAAACCTCACACTTACGAAACTGCTTCTGCACACACGTGTAAATTCCAGCTCTCCATCTCGTGCAGGAGTTGTTGAAAGAACTCTGAAAGAACTCTGCCTTGTATGAGATCAATCAAAGTGAGGAATGGTTGGGTTAGCCAAACCAAGATGACATAAGACGAGCCGAGATTTCAGTCATACACTCATACATTAAAGCAGAAGGTTTGAGTGTTGAGTGACCAGTCCCCAAACCAAGTATAGTAGTAAAGTCTGATTTCTCAAGCTGCCCTATAACACAACTCTTGAAGCATCTGTAGTACTTCCTAGCCTTCTGATGTTTAGGAGACGTCCGAAATATGAAAAAAATGAAGGTGAAGTATCCCCTAGGCCTACTTTGCAGAGGGGGCATATTGCATTGACTTTGAGCCATTTATCCACACACTCCGTATGGAAGAAATGAGAACAGGGAAGCTCTCGAAGTGCGTCATTGTCCAAGTATGTCGCTAAGCAAATGCAACAAACCTGCAGTAACCAGGAACACACGCAGTCAATAACAGCATATGACATACTGCAGCTCTAAACAAGAATCTAACAATGCACATGCACAAAACATATTGATTAATATCTGGTCCTAGGTTCATGTATCATCAGCCACAAGACAACATAAATGAAGTCAAAGAACTAGTAAGAAAGCTAAAAAATGTAAAGTATCTTTCAGTGGGCCTCAAAAATGTAAAGTATCTTTCAACTGGCCACACACCATAAATCTCTTATGATAACCATGGAATAATAAATTTTTTACAAGGGAATAACAGGAACATATGGGAAATCATCAAGTTATTGTTTGCAAATCTAAACTTCAACATTAATGTCACGGTCCTTACCCCTAGTAATCAGCAAGAAAACACATCAACATAGTTATGCTTTCCCCTTAAAAAAAGAGAATTATGCTTCAATGCAATATTCTCCTATCAGCTATTTAGGAGAGAAATTGTTGCTTAAAATGTGAAACTTCCTTGGACATCCCCAATAAGGGAAAAGAAATGCAATAATATACCAATCCAATCAAAATTTGTACAATCCATTGAAACATAAGTTGCTACTAACCCTAAAAAGGAAAATTCCATTTACATAAATACACTTTGTACATGGTAGCACATTATCGGAGTGATATCTTATACTGGTCATTGAAGAAGGACCAAATTCACCGCATCTAAAATGTAGCAACTTCTCTGCACATGTAAAATTTACCATAATGCAAGATGTTCCAGGTATAATTATTCTAGTAGATATTGGATGCAAGACCTATATGGTTTTGAATATTGGATATGCTTATGGTTAAATAAAAAAGTTTCTTCTGCTCACCAATCACTTTAATTGATCGATATAGAATGAATATATACATTATGCAATCTCATAACTAAGACTGCAAGAATCTAATTCTCAAATTATATTATAGTGAGACACATATTCTTTATTTAGATGATAGGACAGAGAGACAAGTAACACATGTTTTACAAGAACAAATGACAATAAATTCATCTAAACAAAATAAATGGCAACAAATAACGAACTCACAGCATCTTCTGCAGATATTATTCGCTCTTTTTTTGTGCCAGCAGCCACAATCCCACCCTCACCTAGGTGCTCTGAGGAGTTAATGTTATCACCTCTGTTTTGGTTTCTCCTTGACTTGAACTTGTAAGTTGTAAGTGCATTAATCACATCCGTTGTAGCACCTCTAGCTGGTCTAAGATCCTCTCTGGACCCCAAGAGAGAGATTATACAAGGGAGACAACAGCAGATTGTTGCACAAAGAACAAATGGCATAGCATATCCTATGCAGCTGAAAGTAAGGAATACTATGCACAACCTGTTGAGAAATAAAATACTTGGGGTGAACAAAAAGTGATAGGAGAAAAAAAAACAAACAAAACAATCATACCTGTACAGATTGGGAGCAGTATATGCAGAGGAGTGCCCTCCAAAAATCCACACAGTACCAACAACAAACCACACAGCAAAGAAACAATCCAAAGCCATCTTAAAATGATCAACCAGTGTATTAAACCTGTCAAGAAAACCATGTCTTAGAATCGAGATTTTCAATAATCGTGCAGGTCTAGTGTGCTGCATGCATTGCATATTGCATAGAAGTAGAACCATTTGCAGGGCGCCTATTTAAATGTAGCTTAAATAACAACACCCCATCCCCACCCCGACTCATACACACACACCAAAGAAAAAAATGTAAATGAAAAACATCCCTTCCCCTTCCCTGCCCCAATTGTTTGTTTTGGTCAATCCATTATGATGTGTCATAACCTTACTCATGCCAAAAGCTTGTATGACTGGAACATAATTATAGACATGAGAAACTATTACTACAAAGAAAGGCAGTGAAGAATTTTGTTATTTGGTGACATTTTAACCAAATGTATGGCAGTTGAAATTACTGGAAGCCAGAAGGAACTTCTCCTCTGATTGAGGTGCCTTGTCCCAACTGTATGGAGCACATATAAGAACTCTTTGTGCATGCATATACAGATAAATAAGGTATTTCTTCATGAAAACTGAGAACTACAATGTATAGAGTAGCAACAAAAAATAGTAACAGCATGAAGCACATGCTTGTGGTTTACATTTGGAGGGAAGTACCTTGTACCAAAAAACATTGAATTCCACCTTGATTGCATAACTGCAGTGGAGCTACTGCGGCCCTCACCTCCCAAAGTTTGAGGGTAAATAACGTTGGTGTATGAAATAGAATCGGGAAGATTAAGCTGAGAAGGGGCCTGCTGGGAATGCTCTGGTGGATGCTCAGAGCTCTGATTGTTACGATGAATATAACGCCAATAAAGATGAGGTAGGGTAGCAATGCATCCAACCGTATATCCGATAACCCAAGCAAACAAGGGAGACTGTGGATGCTCGTGCCTCGACAAAGAGAGAACTATAGCAGCTGCTATAATTTGGCTAACATTCACGACAAGCTCAATTGAAATCCACAATCCAGAATTTAATGGGTTCCTCTGACGAGGGCGGCCATGATTGTCGCCTCTTCTAGTGAAAGAACCACTCCTTGAATTGGAAACCGATGGTGAAGTTGACGAAGAGGAATTAGATGGCGGCTGTTGGGTGCTTGTTGAAGGCGCAACAGCATAACGAAGTTCATCCGAGTCATCATTGCCATCGTCATAATGGGAAGATATGGAGGCAACATTATTTCTTGGAATATTGATGACATGCTCATGGCTATCGGTAGTCACTGCCGGCTCCATTTTTAACGTGTTCAGGTCAGCTCTAAGTTCGCCGTCTAACACAAAACGCAAAGTGTTAGAACAACTGGCACAACTTTACAGTAATTAAAGCAGCAAAAAGGTGAAAATTTGGCAAGACCAAAGGAGCCTTTTTACTCCGAGTATGCAAACAAACATCCTAATCATGAATTCAGCAACTACAAAGTGCAATCCACTTCTAGATCCCGAAACGGAAGCAAACAGGACACATTAAATCTTCTCACCACGTCTTCTATTTCCAACGACAGAAGACTGTGGTAAGCCGCAGGCTTTAATTAACCAGAAATACATGTTAAAACACTAAATTCTCCTTTTTTTTTCTTAGTAGCTCCAAACATGAACTAAAAAATTACAAAAAATATTTTGTAAGAAAACAAGATCCTTCAAAGAAGAAAAGGGGCAAACGCGCATGTTCTAGAATTGAGTAAAAAGAGTGGACCAAATTAAATCGGAAACAATTCTACTGCGAGAAAGAACTAAAATTAGGAGATATTGCACAGAACCCTAAATCCCACTTCATTTTCCTCCCTTTTAATTTTTTTTTCAGCTAAGATTACATGCGACAAAAGAACATAGAAAAAAGGAAAAAAATTGGGGCAAAAGCTGAACTCACCACCGTGCACTACGATTCATATGCCCGTTGACTGCAATTTTGCATGGAAATTTTACTTCCAATTCCACAACAATTCGTTTTATCTCTTCTTCTTGGTGCCTCTTTTTTTTCGGTCTTCGCGAGGAGAGAGAAAGAGAAAGGGAAAAAGAAATCGCTTCCGACCATTCCACCGCCCAAACGCATTATTACATTGCAATTATTAATTGTTATTTTGTACGTCGAGAAATGTGGGTAAGCGCGTACGGGTGTATGGAGTGGTTTTCTAAATGAAAAAAGATATTTTGCATTTGTCGTATGTTTTTAAAGTTTTTAAAAAAATATTAATTTTGCTAATGGTCTTTTTATATTTTATATATTTATGAACATATTAATATTTTTTTATAATTTGAAATCATTCACACATTATATATTTTTATATAATTATTTATGACAAATATTTATTAACATGTATTACATAAATTTATGTTAGTTAAAAAAATTATTTTATATTGATTCAAAATATTTAAAGCATGATAATATATATATATATATTATGTAATTGTTTAGATTTTCGTTCTCTAACTTAGATATCGCTTTGTATTTCCAAAAATATTTTTTTATTGTCGGAATGTTCAAGCGAGCGCTGACCAGGGGTATTTTAGGAACTTGATTCGGAAGCCAAGACTTGGTGGGATAAATGGGCCAACGGTCTACAACTGGTAAGGATACTTATTAGGCCCAGATAAGCAGATGTAGGGCGGTTACTTAATGGCCACAATAGATTTTTCCTTTTTTGTTAAAGGTGATATTTTTCTTCTGTATCTTTTATTTTTTTTTCCTTTAGAAAAATTGAGATGGGTGATAATGAATCTGATCAATAACTCACTTCAGCAAAAAAAAATGATTGGAAAAACAATTATAATATGAATCAAATTTTTCTAGACTTTTTTTTTAGGATACATTTGAATAGAGAAGAGGAAGGAAGAGAGAAGAGGTAAAATATAACGAGAGTGAAAAGAATGGAGGATAAAATTTTATTTTCATTCAATTTTAATTTAAGGATGATAATTTTTAATTAGTTATAGTGTAAAAAAGAGTTAATTTTTATTTTTTCCTTATTATCTAAATAAAATTAATTTGTATTCTTCCTTTTATAAACCTTTTTTTCTCGATTCAAACACGCTTTTAACAAAAGGAACAATCCATTAAAGTAGACGAGAAGAGTTCAAGTACAATATTTGTTGGAGGTGGATACTCTATATAAATAGAGAGAAAATTTAAGAATCGGAACCAATTAAAAAAATAACTACAATTACTGAGAAAATAAGTAGATAAAAAAATAACGAGTATATCACATTTTAGATTTTTAATATTAATATTTTATGTCTCTATAATCAGCAGAAGATTCATCAGTTTGGCTCAGTGTTGTCAGATAAAAATATTGATTCAGGGGGCCAATACAGTCATGTGCCCATTCTAATAATACCATCTAATTAAGAATTTATTTCTCAGTGATTACTTGTTAAAGAATGTAAAGTCATAAGATTAGATTAATGTAAATTTATATGATTTAGATGTAAAGTTCAGATTTAAATAGAGAACCGATTCACCCTAACATGTATCTAAGTATAATAATTTATATTATATAGAGAAACTACTATAAGATTGCAACATAAAGCTATGGAGACAACTTTAGAATTTGCAAAAGTGTGTCATAAATTGTATCATAGTTTTTTTTTACCATGTAACAAAGTGTTTTTGTTTTAAAAAGAAAATCCAAGGAGCCATATTTGTTTTCGGAATATCCTTAAAATAAATAAAATTAGCTACTATCATAAGAGAACAAGTAGATACATCTCATGAAAGAAGGGCTAACATATTGTGAGGCGGATGGTATTTTTCAAGGAGTCACAGAAACATCTACCTAAATTGGATAAAAATTATATTCCATATTATTTTCTGTTGGATCAAATGGAGGACGCCTGATTTATTCTTGAAACATATATATTTTTTTATATTTTTACATCAAGCTAAACTAATAAAGTCTTAATAACTTTCCAAGTATAAGATCACTGAACTTGCAAGATTACTCAACTTTAATGTTTAATATAAACAAATGATTATACTTATAAAAAGGAACATTGTATTTTAGATCGACCAAAATTTCAGCATTCAAAATGACGAACCAACAATCAATCCATATATAAATTGGGATTTGAAAATTGTGCGGAACATGTTTAGCTCCATATATAAATATATATTAATGTTTGAACAAATAAAATATGGTTTAATTTTTTTGTGATATTAAAATCAATATATTTTGTAAAAAATGCTTCATATATTCTTTATTTATCTGAATAAGATCTTTTACCATCACTGATACAAAATTTGAAAAAAAAATACATCAATAAATTCAAAAGAATGTGCAAGAGATTGTTATCAAAATGAAAGATGGATTCATCCAACATGATCAATAAAAAATATACATCACGAGCTTACGGCGATATTTTCATATTCAGAATCATATTGTTGCTCAATGAGCTTACATACAACCTCCTGAAGGTCACAAAGGATCGTTGCGACAAGTTCAAACTCTATTACTTAACGATTTTACTAAAATTAACTCTTGAATTTATCAAAAGTTTTGACACAATTCAACGATACATCAAGTACATATAAAAAATTAGGTTAAACCTGAATTATATATCATTGTTAATATAAAGAGTAAAGAAAGTAAATAGGCTAAATACCTGAATAGGAGTCCACGGTACTCCAATATAATATCAACAACATGGGCACAAGAGGGTTCATAAAAGTAAAATAGGGTAAGTCAGATGTTAGCGACGAAAAATAGAAAGAATATGACTCACACTCTACAATCTCACAAATGTCATCCTAATTATTTTTTTTAAGCACCGAGCATCACCTTCTTCTCACCTACAAAGTATCAAAGTCAATAAAATAGAGGGGGTGAGCATGAATAGCTTAGTGAGAATAAAGATTTCACAAAATATAAAAATTGAAAATAAATTCGAACAGCAATCCAATCAGAATTCACCTCAATGTCCACCATATAATTATATCATACATAGCTTATTTCATATGAAAATACTTGTAATCTAAATGCACAATTGAAATATGTAATGTGTGATCCAATATCTAAGTGTCATGACATCATCTCGCCTTCTGAGAGTCCTCCACCACCTTCTCAATAAAACTATCATCTTGTTAAGTAAGTCGTCACTTACGGATGAGTGATCTGCCTCGCCTAAACGAGCTTCGCATATTCATCATGCAATCATCTCATAATGCAAGTCGTCGCCCCAAGGTGAATGATATGTCATGAGCTCCACATATACATCATACTATCATCTTACAATGCAGTCTGTCGCCCACAAGGTGAGTGATTTATCTCATCTACGCGAGTTCCACGTCTCCATCTACTATCATCTCATCATGCAAGTCGTCATCCACAAGGTGAATGATATACCTCGCCTACACGAACTTCACATCTCCATCATCCTATCATCCCACAATGCAAGTTGTCACCCACAAGGTTAGCGATATGTCTGACCCTACGCGAACTCCACATCTCCATCTAGTATTGTTGTATCACAATATGAGTCGTCGCCCACAAGGTGAGTAATCTGTCTCGTTTACGTGAGCTAACATATCTCTATCTAATATCATTTCACAATGCAGGTCGTCGCACATAAGTTGAGTGATCTGTCTAGCCAAAGCGAGTTAACCACCTCATCCATCACCAATCACCTCCTCGTCCCACCGGAAGTCATTATGCATGCTTTAATGCTATATGTATGATGTGTCATAATATAATATCACACATAGTTCATAATTTGAAAAGATAAATTCTCACATCATATTCATAATATATCACAAAGAAACGCATTCAAAAAATTGTGATAAGAGAATAATATCACAACATCTTAACCCATGGAAAATCACATATGAAATTCATGAAAAAATATTGAAAAAATTGAATCCCACATCATTTCACATTAGCTCAAAAATAATGACATTATTAATCTATATAATTAATCATATGAGCTAAGTAATGAATCAATTGGTCCACTTGTGCAATGTGGACATATAAGTTTGTGAAATTCACTTACCTCACCTACGCTTGACCACGTTGCATCTCCCGTGTGAAAATAAAAAAATTCACAAGAGAATTCAAGGGAGAAGTTACAAAAAAATAACAAAAATAAATATGATCAAAATTTGATCTCATTATTTGTCTCACTGACTTTGGAATTTATATAGACAAGCAAAAATAACTATACAATAATAAAAAATTATTATAAAGATTTTAATGATCAGATCTTCTAATGATTTGATGGATCTTCTACCAATTTGCAAAGAACTTCATAAGGTGTTTTATTTGAGAGAAGTACATAAGGAGTGTAGTTGATCAAATAAACTGCAGTAAGAATGCATTCACCCCAAAAATATAATAGAAGTGAAGCTTGAAAACGCAATGCTCGTGCAACATTAAGAATGTGTCGATACTTGCGTTCAACTCGATCATTTTGTTGTGAAGTGTGAGCATAAGAGGTATGATGAAGGACACTATGTCGAAGAAAAAAAATCCTGTAAACTATTTAAAAAGAATTTTAGACCATTATCACTATGAATGACCTTGATTGTCTTTTCAAATTGAGTCTTTATCATACAAAAAAATGCAATAAGTTTTTGAGATGTTTCAGATTTAGTACGTAGGAGATATACCCATGTACACCGACTAAAATCATCTACAATGGTAAAAAAATAATGTGCTCCACAAGATGAACTAATTTTGTAAGGTCCCCAAACATCACAATGGATTAAATCAAAAGGGGAGGACGATTTATTCAAACTAATAGGAAACTTGGTTCGAGCATGCTTGACTTGACAACATATATCACAAATTTTATTTGAAGCAGATGGACAAGAATGTCTATTATTAATTATGACAATAGAACGAGAGGGATGTCCTAAACGTCTGTGCCATAATTTTGAGAAACTTTCAGCAGTGACTTTATTAGCCACTAAATGTGTCGCAACCTTGCATAAATTTTTCATTAAGGCCAGTTATGGCAAGAAGACATTGTATTTGCACTTTTGAAAAATTGGATGAGACTTCATCAATGATTTGACTAGATGGTGAGACTGTTGTTGTAACAACATTAGCAACAAATCCTCTTTCTTTGATTGAATAACCAATTGTTTTCTTTCTTGTTTATGAAAGTAAATATGAGATTTTAAGAGGTGATTTCTAGTTTTATTAGTTTGTGAGAATCTTTTCTTAAGGTCGTCCCACAATGTTGTAACCTCTTTTGCATGAGCTACGCTAGCTTGCAAATATTTTTTTCGTGAATTGAAAAACCATGTAATTAATTTTGAATTACATATCTTCCATAGATCAGACTCATGATCACCTTTATTTGGATGTGATACTATTTCGTCTATAAAATCTAACTTATTTTTGACATACAGTGCATACATGAATTAATCTATACCAAGTTGGACAAATATTATCATTCAACAGGAATAAAATCAAGTTATTCCATGAACTATCAAATGAATTCAGAGAATAACAAGAAAATGACTTGACAATATGATCTATTAATGTAGATACTCATGTCATCGAAAGTCAAGAAGAAACAAGAATCTGATATAAGAAAATTGGATCTCGCTCTGATATAATGTGAAAACCAGAAAATTCACAAGAGAATTCAAGGGAGGAGTTACATAGAAATAACAAAAAATAAATATGATCAAAATTTGATCTCATTATTTTTCTCATTGACTTTGGAGTTTATATAGACAAACAAAAATAACTATACAAGAATAAAAAATTGTTACAAAGATTTTTAATGATCAGATCTTCTAATGATTTGATGGATATTCTATCAATTTATTTAGATTTTCCAAATTTAATATCCCGCGTCTAAGCAAATCCGCAACATGTGGACCCAATGAAATGTTTGGTTAGATTTTATTAGTGCATCATGCATATATAATTATATTATTAATTGCACGTATATCGATTGTGCTTCAGGATTCATGATGATAAGCTAATATTATGTTTAATATTTGTAATTTTAGAATTTAATAAGTAATATTTATTTAATGAACCAAAGCTATTTCATCTAAACCATATTATTTGATACATACATTCTATCAACAAATCTTGAATTATACCTTGCTATTATTACCTAATAATCATTTAATTATTGTCACTTCCACTCAATCACTATTACTTGTTGTAGCTCTCATATTTATATATTAAGTAATTGTCACTTAGCATCTCGTTACGTTACTACACAGGTTCTTTGCTCATCACTTTGTATTCATTCAATTAAATATCGCCATGATTATATAGTTGTAACTATTATATATATA
>LTAE01003245.1:0-30936 GCA_001647135.1 Pontederia paniculata
CCCCCCCCCCCCCCCATCTTGGTGTCATTCCAGATCCTACAAAATATGCAATTTGATGTTGATTGCATGGATTTTCAATTCACCAAAAAAAGATCTCCATGCTAGTGCAGCTTATGCAAAAGATGCTAAAATATTGTGGGATGACCTAATTAAAGGAAAGATTCTCAAAAGTCAATATAACCATAAATTGCCTATTAAAATATTTGATTTATCTTCGTAAACAAGAAGAAAGATCAATGATTGATTATTCAGTCATAGAAGAATTTGTTGTTAATGTTGTCGAGACAACATCCTCACCATCCACCCACACATTGGGGGAGTCATGTCTAATCTTTCAAAAATGCAAATACTATGCTTTCTCATCATGATTAGTCTTAACAAAAAAAAGAGGGAGAGCATCTTTTCATAATCATCTAATTCTTTTTATCCTTTGATGTTCCTTGAATTCTTGACACATGTGCTTCTATCCATCTAATTGGCAAGGTTGATGCTCTTGTTAATACTCAACCATTAAATGAAAATTTAGTGGTTATAATTTCAAATGACAAATCCATTGTTGTAATGAAATTTGAAGATGTGATTTTTGGAAATCATTTCTCTTTACATCATGTTTTTTTTGTTTTAAAATTTTATTGCAATTTTATTTCCATTGCTAAGTTATGTGCAGATCTAAATTATTTTGCTACCTTCTTTTCTAACATTTGTTTTCTTCAGAATTGTGTTACGAAAACTCTGATTGGATTGGGTGAATTGTTAGAAGGGGTTTATCACCTATGCAAGGTTTCGTTGCACCTAGTGGCCAATAAAGTCACTACTGAAAATTTCACAGAATTATGGCACAGACGCTTAGGACATCTCTTTCGTTCTATTATGATAAAAAATAATTGTCCTTCTTTTCCATCTACTTTCAATCTGATTTGGGACATATGTTGTCAAGAAAAACATGCACGAATTAAGTTTCCTATTAGTTTGAATAAATCTTTTTCCTCTTTTGGTTTTAATTCATTGTGATGTTTGGGGACCTTACAAAACTAGTTCCTCATGTGGAGCACTTTATTTTTTGGCCATTTTAGATTATTTCAATCGATGTACATGGGCATATCTCCGATGTACTAAGTCTGACACATCTAAAAAATTATTGCATATTTTCAAATGATAAAAACTCAATTTGAAAAAATAATCAAGGTCATTCTTAGCGATAATGATATAGAATTCTTTTCAAATAATTTTCAAGATTTTTTTCTTCAAAATGGAGTTCTTCATCAAACCTCCATGTACTCTCACTCCCCAACAAAATGGCCGAGTTGAATGCAAGCATTGACACATTCTTAATGTTGCTCGAGCATTGCATTTCCAAATATCACTTCCTTTTACATTTTTGGGGTGAATGTGTTCTTACTGTTGTTTATTTGATTAAGTACTACACTCATGTGCTACTCTCAAATAAAACGCCTTATGAATTTCTTTTTTATCAAGCTCCTTCATATTTTCATATATGTGTTTTTTATTCATTATGTTATGTACATGTTTTATCAGCACAACAAGATAATAAGTTTGGTGCACGTTCTCGAAAATATATTTTCATGGGATATCCATTTGGAAAGAAAGGGTGGTGTGTTTATGATCTTGATACAAAAGAATTTTTCTCTCACGTGATATATACTTTGATGAGCATGTTTTTGCTTTTTCACTCAATATCTCTTCATCTACATTTAATTCTAATAAGATTTTTTTTATTTATCATAATTTCGTTCAGAGGGAATTGTGTATACTTGCGACTACTCGATTCTCAACATCAAGCTTAAATGATCTAGAGTCTATAACATTGTCTTCTAATAAAATTTTTATTGATCCTACAGGCCCAGTTACCATTACTAACCATAATTTCGTTCAAAGGGAGTTGTGTATACTACTCAATCTCAGCATCAAGCTTAAATGATCCAGAGCCTATAACATTATCTTCTCCTAACATTAATCTCTCAACCTCATCATCATAGCCTTCTGCACCTACATTTCTTGGCATTGTTAATGATTCTCACAATTCCATCGAGAATGTAGAAGCCATTGATACATCTCATACGGCTATTTTGTATGTTCATTCTCATCGATTTAATTGTCCTAAGCATCATCCATGCATTTGTACCGTCATAAGCAGACCTTCTTCTTGTAATGTGCTCATGAATTCAAAATTTTAAGGTACACAATATCCTTTACAGCAATTCCTTTGCTATGATAATCTTTCTCTTTCTTGCAAAGCGTTTCTGGCTAAACTAGATACTGCTCATGAACCGCGAGATCATCATGAAGCTTTACAAGATCCTCAATGGTATGTTGTCATGTCTACTGAATTAAAGGCCTTAGAGGCTAATCACACTTGGACACTTCAGTCACTCCCTTCCCTTCTGGCAAATGCCTTATTGGATGCAAATGAGTGTACAAAATTAAACGAAATGTAGATATAGTGTCGAGCAGTATAAGGCTTGCCTCGTTGCCAAAGGATTCACTCAAATTGAATGGTTAAATTATCATGAGACCTTCGCCCATGTCGCTAAACTGGTTACAATGCATTGTCTTCTCATAGTTGTTATTGCTCAAAATTGGAAAATCCATCAAATGGATGTGCGTAATACTTTCTTGAACCTTGACGAGGAAATTTATATGAAATTGCCACCAGGTTATTCTTATGATGCACATAATCTTATTTGCCATCTTCGTAAATCTCTTTATGATTTACATCAAACTTCAAGAAATTAGTTCTCTAAGCTTGCAGATGTTTTGCTTTCTTATGAATTTTAGTAATAAACTACTGATTATTCGTTGTTTACTTTTTCGTGAGGCTCTATATTTCTTTCTCTACTGATATATGTTGATGATCTTCTTCTTACTGACAATAATTTTGCATATTGCGAAATGTTTAAAAGAGATCTTCATACTTGTTTTCATTTGAAGGACTTAGGGCCTTTACGATATTTATTTCATGATCCAGGATGATATCATCGACTTGTTGGATGACTTATATACTTGACTATTACTCTACCAGAATTATGTTATTCAGTTCATACACTTTTCTAATTCATGCATAAGTCTCGTTAATGACATTGAGATGTTGCTATTCGAGTTTTACGCTATTTAAAATTCAGTCTAGGTGCTAGAATCCTTTTGCGGTTTATTTCTTTGTACCTAGTTAGTTTCAATTATTCTGATTGGATTAGTTGTCCCATTACTAGACGATCCACTAGTGGACATTTTGTGACTGTTGGAGGAAGTCCAATCTCATGGAAATTTAAAAAGCAACACACAATTTCCGAATCGTCTACTGAAGCTGAATATCAAACTCTTGCTACTACTACAAGTGAGCTTTTATGGCTAAAAGCTCTTATATCATCTTCGAAGATTTTTCATTCTCATTCCATGCATTTTTTTGTGATAACCAATTAGCTCTTCATATAGTTGTTAACTTTGTCTTCATGAAAGAATGAAGCACATCGAAATTGATTGTCACTTCATTCATCATCCTGTTTAGTCTAATGTCAATGCTACATTTTATTTACCTACTCGGTTGCAACTAGCAAACATTTTTACAAAAGCATTGGGAAGACATCGTTTTCAATCGCTTTGTGGTAAGTTGGGCATTCAGAATCCGAATACGCCAACTTAAGGGGGAGTAATAAATTAAATAAAGTTTTGAATTTTCTAATATTTTATTTGTTTCAACATATCATAAAGACTTTATATAACCAAACATGTTCCAAGAGATCATCATAATATCCATCGTGAATTTCCTAGTTCCGAATCTACTACAAAAGATCATCAAAATATCCACCATGCAAATTTTTGTAACAAATATTAGATTTTATTTTTTGTACAATTATTTTTTTTATTTTTCTATAAAAACTTCAAAATCAATGAGAAAAAAGACGCTCAAATTTTGATCATATTTATCTATTACATTTTCTTTTAGTTTTTTCTCTGATTTTTCTTTTGTGAATTTCTAAATTTTCACAGATGATATTGTTCATGTTTGAGAATGATATTAGAAAATCACTCATAATGGCTATATTCATCACTTCAATATCTAAACTTTTTAAGAATTCTTAGATGATTTTTATCGTATTAAAATACTATTTTTCAGACATCATCAACAATGTTCCACAGAAAATATACTTTGCACATATAAAGTAGAGAACAATATTTTTAGAGAAAAATAAAGATGTTACCTACTTAAGTAGGTAATACTATATTACCTAACTTTCTAATTGTAGGATGCTACATTTATGATAGATATCAAAATTTTCCTCTTCTAATTCTTTTTAAATCCAGTGTAAATTTGACAATCAATCATTTGAAAGTTAAAATATAATGCTACATACTTGAATAGAAAACACCTTCATTAAATCTAATCAAATAATTTTGAAATTGACCAATAATAAAAAGAGAAGATGAGCAATAAAACCATCTAAATTTGATCAAATGATTACAAAAACAGATACTACAATACTTCCTACTTAAATAGAGAGCATAAATATTAAATTTTTTATTTCATCTCATATCCTGTAATGTATGTCGATATCTTGTTAATAAAATAAATGAGATAAAATATCTCCTCTAAGAAGCGTGATCATTTTATTGATATAGAAAAAATCAGAATAATGTGCACAATGAATATCAACCTTGGTGCCACTAGAGTACATTCATTATCATCCTTTTATAATTAAATCTTACGCAAATTAGGCTGCAAAATCACAATATTTTATTTTTATCATTACGACTAAACTACAACATCTTCGTATAAAAGTAGTTGTAATTCTTTTGATGCTAGAAATTTTCAGTAAAAAAGTTTTATGCAAAAGAAAATCGACTTCTAAACTTTTTTTAACGAGCATTTTAGACTTTATTAGATGTTGCAATCAAATTTGCAATGTCTCGTTTAGTGTGAGATAATTTAAATAAATTATTGATTATTTAATTTAAAATTTTCAAGATCTATCGTACTATCGTATCATGTTTACTATAACGCATTATTATCGATTATTTTCAATTCTGATAACACACTCATCAAATGTATATTTTCATATTATCTTTTCATGTTATCAGTAAAATAAAATATATTTTGATAAAATTAGTCATTAAAATATTTTTTTAAAATTTTATATTTTATTAAAACTAATATTATTCAGCGTCTTCTTGATTTCTCACTATTATTTCGAAATAATATCGAGATAAGTGAGTCGAAAGGATTCTGGCTATCCGGCTCGCCGCAATTCTCGCACGAGCCTGACTCGAACGAAGAAAGATTCTACACAAGTGAAGAACGCGCATGTTGCACGTGTTCCATATTCTTTGCATGTTTCCTTCCTTGGATCCTACCAAATCTAACCCCGCCATTCCCAAACTGTGTATAAAAGTCCAAGTCTCCCATCTCCCTCCACCCCCATTCTTAGCTCAACAAGCAACTTTCCAATTCGAACAGAATTGCAGCAACAGAAGAGAAGAAGAAAGAAGAAGATGGTGATGGTGGGAGAGAGTTGGAATCCTGATCTACGTCTAAGCCTCGGCCGGAGCACAGATCCGAGTCCGCCGGAGTCCATGTCATCTAGCAGAAGTAGCGGGATGGACGAATCCTTCGGGGACTCGACTCACCACTGGCAGCAGCAGCAACGAAGGAAGAAGATTACCATGTTCTACAATGGCCGGATTTGCACCTGCGATGTCACAGAAATGCAGGTACACACTTGACCTCCTTAATCAACATGTTCCATTAGTTGCAGACTGAAACGAGAAATAGATTGCAGATTAGGACATTTCTTATGAGTTCCGTTTCCTTAATCAGCAGTAATTGCTTGCATATAAATCATTTTTCTGCAGTAATAAGATTCTGATTCATGTTAATATGAGCAGGCGAATACAATCCTGTCCATGGCGATGAGAGGAATGGATGATACGACGCCAAAGAACAACCAACACCAGGATAAATACCAACAACAGCAGCAGCAGTGGCGTGTGGCGCAGTCATCACCACCTCCGGCTACGGCGGCGGCGCCGCCCCAAGCTCTAGAGCAGCTCCACCAACCGGGTCTCTCCATGAAAAGATCGCTGCAGCGGTTCCTTCAGAAGAGGAAGAGCAGAATTGGCGACGTCTCTCCCTACGCGCACAGGAAGCAGCAGCTGTTGCTGTTCCCAATCAAGTCTTAACTACCAGCCAATCCCTTTTTTTTATTATTTATCTTGTGTGCTTCATTTCTTTAGAAATTGAAGACTGGAAATGATGGAATTATATTTTTGTGAGGCAAATGATACATCCCAAGAAAAAAGAATACAACTTTAGTAATGGTGGTCCCTTAAATAAATTAGGCCTCTTTAAAAATTTAGCAAATAACATAGGATATAAACTTATAATAAATTTAAAAATTAGTTTTAGCATGATTTATCTATTAAATTTATGAAATTTGTCCTGAATAGCTTATTAAGCTATATATCTATTAGTTAATTAATATATATAATTTAAAGTGCTTGTATAATATGTACACTTTAGTATTGCACATCTATCACACACTAAGATTATTAATAATTTTGAATAAAATTAAGTCATGGTAGATATTTTTTTATCTCAACATTCTATTTTTTGAATCAAAATTATTGATTCATACACTAAATGCTCTTAACCTTTTATAATATTAATTATATAAATTGACTTTATAAGCTAATTAGTCTGATTTAATATAAATGAAGTTAAAACATTTAAATAAAAATATCAAGTTTTGATTTTATGTTTCACTTATTTATGAAATAAGTTGAGTGAAATAAATTCCAAAAGTCATGAGCCGAGAGAATTTTCTTTTACAAAAAATTTAGGATTTTAATATAAGAACGATTGTCCGCTGCATATCTAGATATTATAATTATATATACACATTTTCTTTTTAGGATTTCTTTTATTAAAAATGATTTTGCATAATTGTTCTTGGCGCATTATTTGTTTAAAAGTTAAGTAAAAATCTGACTAAACAATATAAAGATTATTTAAGGACTTAGACATGGTATTTTTTTTAATTGGTCTAATTTTATAATATTAATGCTTGTGTCACATTCGTACAATTAAGAAAAATATAAAAGATAGAAAAAAAAACCAGGGTGTTACTGCAGAGACCCGACGTACTTGATCACGAATTATTCAAAATAACAATCGAAATAATCATTTTTTATGCAATCCAAAACATGATTGATTTTTTTAAATTAAAACAAATTATTACTGGTTGCTACGATCATCAAATTTTAATCTTACATGCATTGCACACAAAGCTGCACATTCCTAATTTAATTATATGTGATGGGTTGGTAGTCATTTGAAGTGATTAATTAATTTAAGACCATCGTCGGCATAAGATGTCCCCATTGACATGCTGACCATTCATTTCATATATGAAAAGGAAAGGAGAATAAAAAAAAGGTTTATTTCCTCGCATATGCAACACGTCTACATGACAAAATTAATTAAAGACGAGTAATTTCGACAAACGCCGCAAACAACTCGATGCCACAAATCTTGTCGACGGGCAAAACGCACGCGTTAACTACACAATTTGCACGACGGAATTTAAAAAAAGAAACCCAAAGATGGGCCCACAAGTCTTTATCTAATCTTGGATTTTTCCAATCCGAAATCACATTTATGCTCGTTGGACCATTTTTTATAAGAAAATAATAGCATATCTAATACTAATAATGAAATCAATAGCATGTCTAATAAAAATAAAAAAATAAAATTTGAACAAAATGTATAAAATTCATGTTATCAATAGTTTATTAAATAATCTTAAGAAATTATAAAATGTTAAATTATATTATTTTTAATAAAATATATTTTTTTAAAAAATTTTGATTGAATGAATAATTTTATAAAATGTATATCATCATATTAGTAAATGTGAAAATACTTTTCATGGACGCTGTCTTAATTATTAAAAATATAATAATTAAATTATTGAAGAAATAAAAATAATCGATAATGTATTACAGTATAAAATATATGATAATATAATAAGCTCTAAAAATTGTAAATTAAATAATGAATAATTTATTTAAATTACCTTATACAAAACGGTCAATATTTATGCATGGACATAAAAAAAAAAGAAGAAGGGTGGATTCACATGATATGCAAAACTTGGTATTTGTTTAGACCAAACGGTCAATATCTATGCATATAAACATATTGGTGTTTCACAATTAATATCTTACTCCAATTATTCTGCAAAAATTACAATATTTTTTTTTAGCTTCCGTTGCAACGAATCTCCAATACTTTATTTATACCCAATTAGCGAAGAATGCACATGTTGCACGTGTTACTCATTCTTACCATGTTCCTTAGTTGGATCCTACCAAATCTAACCCGCCCCGCCATTCCATTCCCCCTTCTGAAACCGTGTATAAAAGTCCCAAATTCCCCATCTCCCTCCAGCAGCAGAGCAGCAGTAGAAGAAAGAAGAAGATGGTGATGGTGGTGGAAGAGAGTTGGAATCCTGAGCTCCGTCTAAGCCTCGGCCGGAGCACAGATCTGAGTCCGGCGGAGTCCGTGTCGTCCAGCAGAAGTAGCGGCATGGACGAATCCTTCGGGGACTCGACTCACTCCTGGCAGCAGCAGCAGCAGCAGCAGAGGAAGAAGATTACCATGTTCTACAATAGCCGGATTTGTACCTGCGATGTCACAGAAATGCAGGTACTACTTGTAGCCTCCTTCCATGTCCTGTTCCATTAGTAGCTAAGTAAGATGAGTAAGAGATTGCAGAACTACGTCTTCTCTTTTTCTTCCAGAGGATATGATCCTTAATTAGCAGCAAGTTGCTTGCATCTACGCCAATTTTTGCTGTGATAAAATTCTGATTCATTTTGATTTGAACAGGCGAATTCAATCCTGTCCATGGCGATGAGAGAAATTGACGACATGACGTCAAAGAAGAATCAACACCAGGACAAATACCAGCAACAGCAGCAGCAGCAGCAGCGGCGTATGGCGCAGCCGCCTCCGCCTTTGGTTGCGGCGGCGCCACCACCATCGCCCCAAGCTGTGCAGCAGCTCCATCAACCGGGTCTCTCCATGAAGAGATCGCTGCAGCGGTTCCTCCAGAAGAGGAAGAGCAGAATTGCTGCTGCCTCTCCCTACGCTCACAGGAAGCAGCAGCTGTTGCTGTTCCCAACCAATTCTTAGCAGTCTATCCACTTTTTATTATGCATTTTCGTGTTTGATTTATGTTAGAAATGGAAGAACAGAGACGATGTAATTATATTTTGAGGCAATGATACACCAAAAGACAGAAGAAAATCTTGCAATTTGGTGCTCAGAATTCGATAGATTGATTAAGGTTTCAATTCATTAACGAAGCTATCATTGAGCACTAATTGTCGAGCACACCCCAGTTTGATCAGCAAACTAACGAGAAATTTGTGTTGCGAATTCAAATTCTATCGTAATTATAGCTTCAGTAAAAATACTCGTTTTCAGTAAATTGCAAATAAAACATTTTAGCTCAGAGAGTGCCCCTCATTCATAAAAATAAGAAAAAAAAAAGTATAATTCAGATTTAACTCGTCATTCAGCCTTTCACATCTTTGTCTAATGGCAGATCTAGATCGGTTCTTCATTTTAAACTTTCAGGATCTTATGTGCCTGTGGTGACATTTCAGTATCGAACTTGTAATTTGCAGTAATTCTATGGCAAATATGATGAAATAAGGTCAATACTTATTTTACAGTAATTGTTTTTTTGCCACATTAAAATGAGTTCACATGGAATAATAATCTTATTCTTTCAATAGTTTAAGTCCTGGCAGTTAAAGTTCCAAGTTGTGAATATGATCAATTATATGGTTTATGAGCTGTTTGCTGGTCTTGTCTTCCGATAGAGGCGTTGCTTGCGGCAGTGGGCTCGGTAAGCTAAGTGCCAAAGTTTGGACAAATTTAGGATATGCTCTCCTACTGTAGTGATCCGTAGATTTTAAATTGCACCTTTAATACATAAATAAATAAATAAATATACAATTTTAATCATATTCAATATATTTAAATTTAATGATTAAAATTAAATTTTTCGTCAATAAGTAATCGTTTCGCACTGAATCATATTGCCACACTTAAATTTTATATTTCTATGCAACTTGTGGCTAGCTCAGCTGCGCACTATTTCATCCATGTTAGCTAAGAAATAATAAAAAAGTCTCATCGATATTTTTATTTTAAAAACATTAGTAAGATAATTTAAGATTTATGAAATAAAGAAAATAAAAAGAATAAAAAAGGATAATGTCCCTCCACAATGGAATGAGGCGGTGGCCCTCCATAATTGAGTGGAGGGGTGCCACCGCATTTTCAGATAATTGCAACTCCAAATGCTGCAATCATAAATCTCATATTTAGTTTGATATAAAACTGATTGTTGCAAGAATTTGCACTATAAGAAATTGTGCTTAAAATTCAATAACAGATAAATACACTTACATAAAAAATAAACAATAAAATAACAATTTTAAATTTCACCTACATTTCACTTAAATATTTATTTAATATATGATAATATTTTATTCTAATTAAACACTTACTCAAAGTTTTATCTTCAATTAAATAATGTAATTTATTTTTTAAAATTTTATCTATATCTATCCAAATTAAAGAGAAATATTATATATATATATATATATATATATATAAATAAATCATAATAAAATTTCTAGTTACAACTATTTAAAATTTGAATTTACAACTACGTCAAATTAAATTACCGCTAAAATCACACGGATGAGTTGTAAGTTATTTTATTAATATTTTTAAATAAAAAAAAGATAACGCCATTTTTTTTATTATTTTGGAGCTGATTTAGATGAGAGGATGGTTGAGTGGTAACATGTAAAATTAAGTCACGGGATTACACAGATACAAAACTAAAGTTCACGAATGTTTTGTGAAAAAAAATGTTAAAAGATATCTCTGATATAATTATTATAGTTGGAGAGTATACTAGAAATTTACTCTCAAATTCTATATAGATAGTGATTTGGGGGTTTAATTAGAAGTATAAAGAATGAGCCGAACTTTGTCTATATCGAATCATGAAATATGTTAAGAGAAAAAAAAAGAATATGTTGTGAAAGAGTCATTATTTTATTTTATGATTTTTTCGTTCAACGGTCAATATATAAATAAAAATGAAAATATGATACATTAAATATAAATTTAAAATCGGATCACTCTCGAATATAAAAATATATATTTAAATTAATAAAAAAATATCGGAGCCATGCTACATATTTTGTAACACATAAATATGCTACACACTTTCTATCCTCATATTTTAATGGTCCATGGGAGCTCGAACGTCAGAAGGTATTAAAATTGTGTAATTTGTATTTGTTTCATGAAAATATGTTCTCGTTTTTCTATTTTAAAAAAATCATAAATTTTGGTGATAAAAAAAACTGAAAATATTTCCCAAACCGCAATGTTCAATTCATGAAAAGCTATCAACAAAAGGTTACTTAAATGATAGAAGCGATCTAAATTATGGATAAAGATGCGAGAACTAGTAGCCACACATTCAGACCATAATAACTACATTAGTGAAAGAGACACATTATCCAAATTATTAGGTGCTAATAGTTTTGCACTAATAAATATAAAAAATCAATAAAAAAATTATGAATCAAATAAGCACACCATAATGAAATTTACAGCAGAATGCACAGCTTTTCATTGAACCAGATGCAATCCATCAATTATCATTGAAAATGTAAAATATATTTCCAGTTTCACACCTCAATTTACATTGGCATAGAGCACTCTTTTATCCCTATTCCATGCTTTAATAAAAAAGAATTGTCATCACAAAAATCATTTAAGTTGTTTAAACAAAAAACATGAAGAAAATTAAAAACAATGATCTCAAAATACAGTTTTTTTTTCTGAATATCATAAAACTTGTTTCTCAACCTTTATAAATATCAAAGATAACAGGAGGCCATCAAACTTTAGGATCATATGTGAAGAGGTAGGTGGAAAATTCTTAAGATTACAAATATCTCTACAATGGAAGGTCTTCAAATCCAACATGGACATTGCTACGGCTCATCAATTGCCAGCATCGATTGTCAAACAAAAGCGAAACATATAAAAAGAATAGGATAAACAGTAACCTTACGCATGCCAACTTAGAAGGCATCCTACAAGAAAAATGACAAAAGTATCAATTGAGCTGAGGAGACGTATCAGTAACGTTGCTATGATTCAGTTCTCGTCCTGGAATGTTTATTCAGTGTGCAGTCCATCAATAGATTCAGAAAATAAACCATGGGCAGGACCAAAATGATTTAGTTCTCTTCCTGGAATGCCTTTTCAGGGTGCAGTGCATCAATATGAAAATGATGAGGGAAGTCATATTGCATGTCTTGAGCAACGAAGCCTGCATCACCCAAAACCCGCACCAGTTCACCATGAACTACTGCATTGCCTGCTGCTGTCAGGTGCAATCCGTCACTGAAAAAGACAACGTCTGTCACCACAAGTGATTTTTTATACATCAATAAATAAATAAATAGCTCCGAGTGTAACAAAGTCCAGGATGCATTAAACCTAAACGAAAAATATTAAGATCCACACAAATCGTCATCCTATAACATTAAAACTCAACATTTGTCCCCATGAGTAAATGAACCCTATTCGTTTAGATACAAAAAAACTGATTAGATGCAACAATGCACACTTTATGACATCACTGTTCAAGAAACTTGCCTACGAGATAGGGTTATATCGACCCTGCAAGCCATGTATAACATAGTTATTTAAAGACTAGTTTGGTTTGATATAATTGAGTTGAGCCATGTATAACATAGTTATTTAAAGACTAGTTTGGTTTGATATAATTGAGTTCAAGTGTCAACATATCCAAGATGTGGATATTCGCCACAGCACTTGGCTCAGCTCAAGAAGATTTTAACAAGATAACATCTTTAGAGGGGTATAATATAGAAAACATGACAACTGGGATCTGTGTGTGCTGGTCTACATCCATGTGGCACTGTCTTTGCATATGAGAGTAATCAAATGTGAGATTTCCCATGCCAAAAGGTGTTACAATACCTCGACCACTATTTGGTTGTGGGAAGAATTCGGACAGCCAGGATAAAATACAGACTTCCAAGAGTTCATTATTCAACTTATCACGAATTCAACCAGAGAAGGAATGTAAAACAAAAACCTACCTCAGAAACAATTTCTGCCAGCCTGTAATTTCTTGCATCTTGGACCATAAATCAATGCAAGGAAGATTCAGTTCTTTAGCAACACCAATGCACTGCTTAGCATAAACTCCAGACTCCTCATTTGTCCTTTCTGGAAGTATCATGGTCTTCACACCACATATAGATCTTGAATATGGAAAGTAGTAGCCATCAGGATATGAAGAGCACAAATAATATCAAGATGTCAAAATATTTATGCACTTCTTCAAAGGTACACAATGGATGTTGTATTCACAGGTTGGAAATGTATGCAACTATTTTTTTCTTTTTAATTAAAAAGGGTGGAATGACTAGCCTATTGTAGTACCAGGGGAATATACAAGTGACATGAAACAAAATATGCTGGCCGAAATATCAAGTAGAGCTCATAATATATCTTCAAACTGTTTTATATGTAATGATAAAATATGATGTACAATGTTCTTTGTATATCATAACCAGAACCCAAAGGGGTCATTAATTCGTTGGAGCAAAATGGCCCATAAAACAGTTATTCCTTTACATGATTAACAATGTTTTTTTTCTAAGGTCCATTTACAGTGCTCTAGGATTTGCTCAAAAGTTTTCATAGGATGTGTATATGCCACAATTGTGCATCACTTACCAATGTTCATGAGATAGTTCTTTCGAGTCTATATTTGTAGTTTTGAACAGTTTGAAGCACTTGTTAGTTGTTACCAATTAACATACTTTCAGATTACTTATCATCACTAAAGCAATCATTCAATACAGAAAAGCATGCGACCTTAACTTTGGACATTATTGTTCCAATTTATTTATTCGACGGAGTATAGATGCAGTTTGACCTTGGGACTACTATTTCATTTTTTGGCTCTACTCTTATTTCATTTTTAATTCATTGAAAGTAAAAAACAAAGTTATCAGGATCGCTTTCCAAAGTAGGATCATAAGGAGTTTTACAGATTCATAATCGTAGGGAGGATCATAAGATCCTACCCTATGAATGAAAAATTATTTTTTTAACATAAAATACTTTATATATATAATTTTGAATATTGTATAAGAGATAAAGATGAAATAGTGACTTCGAATTTAGTCGAGGTCTTTTAGGTTTTCTTTCTGTTATGATTTTAGGTTCACGCGAGTATGAATAATGTATAGGAGATAAAAATGAAATAGTGAAATTGAATTTAGTCGATTCCTTTAGGTTAACCCTAGTAACAAGGATGACTTTTTTGAAAGGGTGGTAAAAAGAATGACTTCTCAAGGAGACAATGGTCGTCCAAATAATACTAATAGAGAAAACATATGATATTGATATTTTGAAGTATTAATATGTCTTCACAAAATCTTTCTCAAGAAATATGTCCTCACAAAAATCTCTTATGTAAAAACTCCTCCACGATAAACCATTTATATTATCTTCATTTTTAGAGAGAGAAAAGGATGACTGCGAAATATGGGTGGTCATCCACTTTGTATTACCACTATCTAATTGACATGACTGTGAAATTTGGGTAGTCATCTGCTCTGTATTATCACTATCTAATTGAGCAGTTATCCAATGTCAGAGAAACTATCAGTTTAGATCTACTTCAACCTTAGAAGATTTGGACATTGCATCTTACTCATCTATGTTTTCTTGCATTTAGCTTCCAGTAGTATGTGTAACAATGGGCTAGTAAAAAAGAACAGAATAAACATAGCATTCTGTTCTAAAGCCAAAAACTAGCATTTCCGAATTACAACTTTGGTTTCACTATACATAAGATGAGTAACAAGAACAGCAAGTCAATTCTAATAAAATTTCTTAGAACCTAAAAAACAATAAGAAGTAACATGCCATTATAGGTCCAAAACTTGAAAAGGGAAAGAGATTAAACCGTGCATAGTCCACTCGACCACTCTCATCAACTGGAGGTGGAGTAATCAACACCACTAGCATGCTGGGAGAACATTCCTGGAATATTTTGAATTTTGCAGAAGATTAGAGAGGAAAGGGAACAGTCTAGGTAATTAAACATATTTCTAAAATGAGCATCTTTTCCAATCACATGTGATGCTTTAGTTTCTGCATAAGCATAAACATAAAATAGTTCATGGATAAGAAATGTGAATTACAGGGAAATTAGCATCTTAAATAGTGTTATAAAGATATAAAATGGCAATTCATCACCTTTAAATGATTAACAATATTTCTCAAGTTCTCCTTGTACTCTTCAATGGGGACATGTTGCCGTTCACTTCTCCTTCCTAAAAGGGCCGCATCATTTGCACCAAAAAATATTGTTGTCATAGCAGGTGATGTCTGACAGTTGCCCTAAAGAGAGATATATAGAGAGAGAAGAACAAGAGAGTAAAAACTTTGAGTTCATGTGAGACAAAAAGAAATTTGATAATATGACAGATATATACAGTGACATAAAAGTACATGGAAACATACGTCCAAATTGCTACTTAAGTAATGGATTTTTTACACCAACATCGAATAAACAATGCACACAAATACAGGCATAAAAGTAAGGAAAGAAATGCAAAGTTGTGTGCAACACCCAAATCACACTATACAGAAGCATAAAAATGTAATTTTGAGCTTCTCCATGTAGCTTACCTAGTTTGATATGCATTAAAAAGATGGCGAACTAGTTCTTGATTGTCTCATGTCATTAAATTTGAATGTTAGATTTATTGTGTAATTTGATTTGGGAAATATTATTTGTGTTAAGATAATGGAAGATTTATTAACAACAGCTTACAAATAACATAAGACATGGACTACTTGGCAGGTTGGAAAAGTGTGTAAGCTAGAAGCTATTACAAGGTCAAAGCAGGAAGATGAGTAAACCAGTGCTACTGTAATATCAAGCCTGATCATAATTTACTCAACCTTGTGAATAACAAGTACTTTTACACACAAAAAAATTGAACTAAAATAATCATCAATCTACACATTCTCCCACATTGAAAACAAAAGAAAACTTGAAAAACAACAACATAAAGAGTTAAACAATAGCAGGTCACAACATTAAGTAAACTTGTCTATTTCAGTTTCCATCAGATGATTTAGCATCATGGCTTGGTAAGTCAGTGTAAGTTCAATATAGATTACATGTTAATCGAAGTGAGGAATTGCTGCATCTTCAGAATTTAATTTGAAATAAAGAGTCACGATGAAATTGAACTCAGCACCTCTTAGCCAAAGAACGAACTGCCACTACAACACAAAAAAAATAAGATTTAGCTTCTGAGACATCTTACCACAGGGAACAGAGCGTTGAGCAAGAATGAAGCCCATCTTGTATTATAACCACTGTAGCCTCTAACAATGACATCGGCCTGCAAATTTGTTATATGAAAATAAATAATGATAACTCATGGAGGGAAGAAATAAGAATGTTAACAAAATATAAACCCTAAACCCTGAGCTTGGATTACCTCGGAACGTTATACTTTTAGATTGCAGATTCACACTCAAATTATCGAAAAAAATGAAACTTTATATACTGTCTCCTTCAGAAATCCAAAAAAAAAATCCAAAATCTTGATGAAGGAATTCAATCAATACATTTAGAAATTCTAGTGCGAAAGAACAACTGGCTGTGCATCAAGAAAGAAGCAAATAGGAGGAAGAGGAGGAGGATCATCATCTTCTTTTACGCACTCTGCGGGAGTAGGTGTCGGCAAGCGCAGCGCCCCATCCGCCGGGTCTGGTGGATTGCTCCGTGATCGAATCGCCGAACAGGACGAACTGCGGCCTGACCATTTGGCGGCAAGCGAACAATGACGGGCCAAGAGTTGGAATGTACGCCGGCGGCGGCGGCGACGACGACGATCTTACCGCGTTCGCTTGCGCCGGAGAAAGATTACGTTTCGTTCAAGCGTCGCGGATGCCTAATGAAGCACGAGCGGGTGCGTTCCTGAACTTAAAATTATACATTTGGCGGTTTTTATTTGTTTCTTTTTTAAATTTATTTTGTTCCTTTATTTGCCTAAATCCATGAATTATTTTGTCATTTTTCCATTTGCCTTCATTTTCCATATATATTATTAGTTATAATTAGTTTACCTATATGTACATATTATTGAATATTAAATTTAATATTTGTGAAACCATTTAAAAGCTCGCAACTTTTATTATCATATCTCACGTAATTCTGTCAATGATTAATTTTCTAGACTATTCACACACTATAAAAGAAATGTTTGGTATTATTGCTTCTCCTTTCTTCTTAATTTTTTTTTCGCAATTTATTTTCTTTATTTGCGCAAAATTATGAGAACTAATTACTATTAATTATGCATTTAAGAAGCAATAATGTGCTGTTTATAAGTGTTATTCACTCGGCACCGAAAACACATCTAAAAAATGGAGTTTCTGTAAAACGTCCTTCCTTTCAATCATAAGTGTTATTTACATGACATAATTAAAAACATTTATAAAATTTGGTCAAAATTTATACAAAATATTAATATTAATAAGTCGATGAAAGCTAGTAGCTAAAGATGGATTTTCGTGTGTGCTCGTACTTGTCAACCCGTTTTGATCGTGCTTGTGCTCGTGTTATTTCGTACCGTGCCAAAAGCATTGTTCCGTACCGTGCCAAAAGCACTGTTCCGTTGGCACAACCCGACCCAGTACAATTTCGATCGTATCAATCCAGATAGTGTCGGGCGAATCATCATTTTTTTTTAAAATTAATATCTTAATCACCTTTAAAATATAATTTATTAATATATAAGAGTGAACCATAAATACGTACATAATAATTAAGTATATAAATTATTAAATCTATAATCTATATAAGAGTAAAACTATAAATTTATAAGTGTATAATATTATAATTTATAAATTATTTCTTTTTAGTTTTCATATAAAATATTGATAAGTTATAATATAACCTATAGTCATTATAGTTTATGTTTTAATAACTTATTATTTATGTTCATAGTGTTATAACTTATAACTATATCGTTATTATATAATTATATACTAGTATTATACTCATATATTATTATATTAATTTATTACATTATAATTATTATATATAATAATATAATATTATATAATATTATATAATATATGATGGTGGGGCAGAGGCAGAGTGAAAGGGGATCGGGGGTTCACTAGCACCCATGTAAAGTTAATATTGTTTTTAGTATGTGTAGTACTCACATGAGAAGAATTGGGTATTTGGCCAACTATATGGATGTTGAAGCCCAGATCTTAGTTTCGACTCTACCTACTGAATTTTTACATTGATTTTTTTTATTTCCAGACCCACTCAAATTTGATATCTCCTCAGTTCATAACTAATTAAATTAATATTGGAGTCTAAATAAAATTAATATAAAAATGTAATTACATAATTAACTTCATTTATTTAAATAGCACAATATAAATAACAATTTGTATTGAAAAATAATTAAAATATTGGAGTCTAAATAAAATTAATATAAAAATATAATCACATAATTAACTTCATTTATTTAAATAGCACAATATAAATAACACAATTTGTATTGAAAAATCATTAAAATATTTTTCTCAAATCAAATCAAAGCTGCAAAAAAAGTTTTGAAACCTAGTGGCAATTTTTTTTCTCGATAATTATTTTTTATTATACATATTTTCTTTTATTTTAGCATCAATCTTTTCATATTAATCATTAAGTAATATTTATTTGATTTTCAGATAAAAATTTTATCTAAAATTTTATTGTCACACTATTCTAAATTTTTTATGATGATATTAGTTAAAAATGTGCACCCCCTCAATAATTTGTCTAGCTCCGTCCTTGGGTGGGGGTACATTTACGGATGACTTTGACGTCTTCATTGTCATCTTATAAATTAATAATTTTTATTTTTTATAAAATAAAACTTGCATGGCCATTGAAAAACATATCTATATATAAATAAATATATATATATATATGGGGGCGGCTTCCCAAGTTGAAAGCATGTACTGCAGTCAATAAATACAAGAAATGCTAAGAAAGTAACATAATCATTTCATTGCTTTAGTTGTTAGTTGGTTTGTTTTAATATCTTGAGGTCTTGGGTTCAACTCCCATCCTTTGTCAATTTTTTTTTTATTTTTCTTCTAACGGGGGTAGCTAGTAGTGTTCAATCATGCATCCAAGCGGGCTGGGTTGGAGATTAAAAAAATGGTCATATCATGCCATCTCGGATCAACTCGGGCTACCGAGCCTCGTGTCATGTCGGGCCCAAAACTTGAATAGGCTAGCACGACATGGGATGCCCCCGGGAATGACACATGTATAACATCTTGAGGTCTTGGGTTCAACTTCCATTCTCTCCCAATTTGTCTATATATTTTGCTTCTATATATATATGTAAGTGCTGGTAGTTTTTAATCATGCATCCAAATGGGTTGGGCCTCCCGTGCCGAGCCAAAAATTTGAATGGGCTGGCACGGCACGGGATGACTTGGGCACGACACGGGTTCATGCGGGCCGGGCCGGCATTGCGTTCTGAGCGTGTCGACGCTCGTGTCGGACCAGCCATGCCGGAATAGCTGGCCCGACGCGTGGTCCATCTCTATTAGTAGCATTGAGTTCGATTCCTGAAGTCAGCCAGGGTATTACCTTACTGCTCGAAACTAAAAATCAAATTAGTCATATTCAATAACCCTAAACATCCACGAATCCTAGACCACGATAATAAAATAGAAATCCATGTCATCATCATAATAAAAAAATTAATCTTTATCTTCATCGTATTATGCCTTTATTTATCTACAACCCACCTTCATTGATCTCTAGCCAAGCTATGCAACACGTTAAATTTACATCTTGCCGATTACACGACCGTTAACAGCAAAATCAATATATTGTCTAATCAAAATTTTTTAAAATATGTAGTTTCTAAGATCTGATGGCAGTTTCATAAATAGTTTATATTGCTTCTCCATTCATTCATATTAATCTATTTTCTGAATATTTTTTTTGTCCTCATCGTTCATTTTGTGTGCATGCAAGAAAATGATGAAATAGTTAAAAACTATCATTAATTATGAGAAAAAATAATGTGCTATTTTATAATTGCTACTCGTCTGGCATTGAAAGCATAGATCATTACTGTCTGTATTCCACAACTTCATTTCTTTCTCAATCATAATAATGCTATTTACTTGCCATAATTTTTTAAAACATTAATGAAATAAGACTCATTGCCCATCCTCATTACTCAGTATAGAATGATTTTTTTCTTTGTAGCAAAGCTTCATTGGTGCCAAAGTGGAGTCATCATCCTATGTATTATATTTTCTCATCAACCTTACATTATTAATAATTCAATAACCAACAATTTTACCCGAGTATTATATTTTCTCATCACTCTTACATTATTAATAATTCAGTAACCAACAATTTTACTTATAGCGATCCTAGTTTTAGATGTTCATTGACAACACAATGAACACACAAATGTCAAAAGAAGGATCCTTCTTTCTTTGCTTAGCTTATTAGATAACTTATTGTCGATATCATATTATTTTGGATTATTTTAATTTACCCTCTCGAACTATCGTGAAATTTTAGATTATTCCTAAATTATAAAATCGGACACACATAGATCTAATTTTTTCTATTGACCAATTTCAGCCACTAGTTTTTTTTTTAAATTTTTAAATTATTTTATTTTATTAAATTATTATTTTATTCTCTTTTAAAAATAGCACTCCTGCTCCTTTCTCTCTCTCCTCTATCTCAACTCTTTCTCTCTCACTTGTCACTCAACTCTCTCTCTCCACTCCTCTTTCTATTTCCTTGCCTCTCTCTCTCCTCTCCTCTCCTCTTCTCTCCTCTCCTCTCCTCTTTCTCTCTCGCCTGTGCACGTAGGCGAACAGGACAGCTCGCTTGCACACGCAGGAGAGCAGGACAGCTCGCCTGCGCATGCAGACGAGTGGAGAGAGAGAAAGAGGAGAGGAGAGAGAGGCAAGAGAGAAAGAGGAGAACAAAGAATAGTAGAGAGACACGCGAGATAGAAAGTGTATAGAGAGAGAGGAGAGAGAAATAGTGTTATTTTTAAATAAGGGTAAAATAGTAATTTAATAAATTAAATAATTTGAAAATAAAAAATCCGGTTGATGGATGAAATTTGTTTTAGATCTACGTACGCTCGATTTTATAATTTAGGGATACATATAAAAATTTGCGATAGTTCGAGAAGGATAAATAAAAATAACATTGTATACATACATACATATATACATACATATATATATATATATATATATATATATATATATATATATATATATTAGTTTAATGGTCGAAGTGAAAATAGAATCGTTAATGGGAAAAAAACCCTAATTGATTAGTATGTCCATAATTTAAAAGTACCATTTTACCGTTGTTTAAAAGACACAAGAAGTGCATATTTAAAACTCATGTTTGGGTTACCATCACTTTTGCTTGTTACCCAAAAAATAAGTTAAAAAGGGTCCTGCGAATTTTTACGGATGGGTCTAATTTGAGGGACTCAATTTTGTTTTATTAAAAAAAGTATGCTAAAATATGATCATACTCTTTTTTAATTGTTTTTCGTTCTGATCTTATCAGATAAAATTTTCACACAAACCCTTACATTGCTCCACAAATCGTCTTCATCAATCGGAGAAAATATTGCTAGGAAGTTACAATGACTTCTTATCAGTTATCACGTAGAAAATAGTAACCACTCTCATGTAAATATTACATTCTCAATTTTTTTCCCAATCAAAATCCGCTGGTGTATAGAGTTATTAACATCGGACTAATTCGAAGTTAGAGCGAGTGGAAAGAATAAATCGTAACTAAATTAACGACTTCATAAATTAAATCCGGAGCTCTCTATTTAAACTTAGTTTAAGTGAAACAATTATAGAAAATATATATTAAGTAAAAGGGGTATAATGTATCATCATTTTTTTATGATGCGACAAATTGATATATATTATATTAGACTAATTCCTGATACACACAGATGAAAATATGATCCTTGCTATTATTAGATTACTTAAGACTCATGCATATATAACAGTAAACATGTAAATGTAGAGCACCGAAGGAAATACAATTTGATATTATTCCATTACATTGTTAAACAAAAAACATTAAGGAAAATAAAAGATAATGGTTTTTTTAGTAGGAGTATGAAGATAATGATATCATAGAGCTTGTTTCCTAATCCTTATAAAAATGAAACATACTTATCAGGAGGTAATCAAACTTCATATGTGAAAAAGTATGACATAATTCAGAGGTACGTGTAAAAGAATGCTTAAGGTTACAAATATCACAACAATGCAAGATATTTAGGAGGCGTTTGGTATGAAGTAATTCAAATAGATTATCGGTTATTTAATTTAAAATTCTCAGAGCCCACTATATTATCACGTTTGGTTGCAATAAATTACCGGTGATTTTTACTTCTCTGGTAATCTAAATTATCACCTCACTGGTAATGAAGATAACATCCACGGGAGGTGTCTTTTCATATTACCAGCAAGATGACATGCATTTTGACAAAATTATTCTTTCGATCGAACTTTAAAAAATATTTATATTTTATTATGAAATAATAGTGTTAAATATTTTCTTCTATATTTTTAAATTATTTTACGAATGATTGATAATATAAACTTATTTTTTTATTTTTCTTTTGTTTATATTTATTTTAATTCAACAATTTTGGAGGGTATTTTAGTAATTTTTTGTTTCATAATTTAAATTATAATTTGTGTTCTTGCTACTTATCAAACACTATGATATAATATTATCGATAATTTTTAAAATGGTAATCTATCTTTGTGATGATTTAAATTACCGATTAATAAAAATTGAAAATGCGCCAAACGGCCCCTTAGGTCCAACTTGGACATTACTACTACAACAACAACAACAACAACAACAACAAAGCCTTATCCCACTAGATGGGGTCGGCTACATGAATCATACGACGCCATTGCGCTCCATCAGTAACCAAATTTTTAGGTATATTATTCGTTAATAGATCTCGTTCTATTAGCTCGTCAAGTGTTCGCTTTGGTCTCCCTCTCCCTCTTTTAATCGGACTCCAGATTGTTTGCTCTACCCTCTTTACTGGCGCATCTAATGGCCTTCTCTGGACATGACCAAACCACCTCAAATGATTTTCTACCAGCTTCTCGCTAATAGGGGCCACTCCGACTCGTTTACATATATGGTCATTCCTAATCTTATCATTTCTAGTATGACCACACATTCATCTCAACAACATTCACTACCATATAACACTGTTGATCTTATAGCAGTGCGGTAAAATTTCTCTTTAATCTTATGGGGTACTTTTCTATCACAAAGAACTCCAGTAACCTTCCTCCACTTACACCAACCAGCTTGGACATTACTACTATTCGTATCAAATTGCCAGCGCTCTTTTGACGAACCAAAGCAAAAGAGGACATGTGAAAAGAGAAGTGAAAACCGTTGTCAAAAGTATCAGTTGTGCTGACAAGAATCTATATTAGGAATGCAATGATGAAGAGAATAAATGCAGCAAATAAACCACAGGCAGGCCAGCGCGATTTATTTCCCTTCCTGGAACGTTTTTTCTGGGTGCTGCCCATCAATATGAGAATGATGAGGGAAATCATATTGCATGTCTTCAGCAACGAAGCCTGCATCATTCAGCACCCGCACCACTTCACCATGTACTACTGCATTGCCTGCAGCTGTCAGGTGCAATCCGTCACTGAAAAGATAACATATGTTAGTGCACCAAGTGATTTTTTTTAACGTTAATAAATAAATGTTGAGCTTCAATGGAACGGAGTCAAGGATGCATTAAACCAAAATGGAAATATCAACATCTATAAAAATTGCCATCCAAAAGCATAATAAAACTCAAGTTTTCGCCCTTAAGGTATATTATATAAAGTTAAACCTATCAAATTTGCTAATCTGGGCAAGAAACAGGAGCTAAACCCTGTTCGTCCAGAGTTAAAAACTTTGGAGGCAATGATGCACCCCTTTATGACGCCACCCTTTACGATGTCATTGCTTAAGAATATTTTCTGCTAGTTTGGTCACTGTCAACCCTGCAAGTAATGTATAAAATAGTTCTTTAAAGACTAGTTTGGTCAGTCATAATTAAGTAAGTGTCAACATATCTTAGATCTGGATATTTATTTCAGCATCCGGCTCAGCTCAAGTAGACTTTGACAAGTATAGATAAAATCTTTTGAGGGGTATAAGTATAGGTAACATGACAAGTGGGATCCGTGCGCGCTGGCCTACATCCATATGGCACTGTCGTTGCACGAGAATAATCAAATGAGAGTTTTCATATGCCAAACGGTGCTTCAAATGGTGAACTCCATTTGGCCATAGGATGCCTTGTGGCAATAAGATCAGGCAAGATCGCATGGCAAATAAATAATGCTGAAGTATCATCGCTCCTCATCACCTCTCAGGTAATACATTCCATTGTGACTATTCTCATGCCAGCATCTTACCACTTTATAGAAATCTAAAATGACATGATATTATGAAATTAAACATGGATGACTTACCATGGGCTATCATGGGGGACATCAAATGAACTCTTAATCGAGATGATAAAAGAGGGGAGCACCATTTAAACTCACCAAGTCAATTAGAACCTTTAGGAAACTATTTCTAAATCAGGGTCTTCTAGACGTTACCTTAAAGGGATCTCAATTCACTTGGTGCAACAACCGTAAAGGTGCTGCCAAAATTCACTGTAGACTAGATAAACTCTTAGTGAATCAACATTGGATAATTAAATTCCCTAATCTTATCTTAGAAACTATTAAGAGTATAAATATAAAAATATTATTCTTTCTATCAGCATAACTTTTTAGGATTGCCAGTAGCATCTAGTTGAACATGATATTAGAGCTAGAGGTCCTTAGATCAAACATCAACGTTCCAAAAATTAATTTTCTCCTTTTGTTATCCACATTATGGGCTTTGGGCTAGACTAAAGTTGTCAGCGGCCCACACGTGAGAGGGATTATTAAGAGTATAAATATAAATATCTTGCTCTTCCTATGAGCTTTAACCTTTTAGGATTGTTGGTAGCAAATTTAATTTATTAGAAACCTTGTCAAGGTGTGCCTAGATCATGCACCTATGATATTTAAAACAAATCAGACCAAGCTAAAGCCTAAACTGTTTAAGTATGAGAACTTCTGATTTGGATACCCCCAACCAAGAAGCATTGCAAAATATGTATGGAGTAATCAAAGAGCACTACATCCTAATATGAACATCCATGCTACCCTAAGTGTTATCAAGTCAAGCCAAAAAAGACCCAGGCATACTTGAAAACAGAGCTGAACAAGCCAAACAGGAGAATATAAATCTTGAGTATAAGGATGCTGGATCAAGCTAACAGACAATGAATTACTTAAACTTAGAGCACTCTACAAACATATTGCTATTCTTAGGCAGATAGATTTTAAATGAAGCAAATCCAGGGTGAATTGGATGAAAGGAGAGGAAAACACTCTAGGTTCTTTCATCTTACAACCATTATAAGACAAAAGAAATCATATCACTTCAATTGATGATGACTAGGCAACTCCTTCTCTAGGGTGGAAGATATTGAGAAAATCTTTGCTACTTACTATGAAAATCTTTGGGCATCAAAACAAAATAATTCTTCTGACAATCAATGGCCAATCATGACAAAGTTAGATAACCCTTGACATAACTATCTCACTATCTAACCAAGTTAAACCCATTGCCCTATGCAATATTTTGTATAGGACAATTGCTAAAATCTTAGCCAATAGATTGAAACCCACACTACCCTCCGTAATTGACAAAGTCCAAGCTATGTAGCAAAAAGGTCTATCCAAGATAACATCCTTGTGGCACAAGAATTAGCTCACAACATGAAAAAACTAGAAGAAAACACATGATCATAAAAAATGGACATGGAGAAGGCTTTTGATAGGATTTCATGGGATGCAATTCTAAAGGTATTAAACTTGACGATATTTCAACCAAATTTATTGATTGGATAAAATTATCTACAATATCCCCTACCTTCTCCTGCTGTATAAATGGTACGCTCTCCAAACCATTCAAGAATCATAAGGGCATCAAACAAGGAGACCCCTTGTCCCCCTATCTATTCATCCTAACTTCCCTCAGATTTATGATGAATCAAGAAGTGCTCCTAGGAAAACATCTCATTTACACTAGACTCTTTCTCTCTCAGCCACTTGTTATTTGCAAATGACATCCTTATATCCATGCTGCAATTGCTCCAAACTTCAAAAGACTCATGGTCATATCTAACAATATTGGAAACATACAAACCAAAAAATCAATTACAACAAGCCAGAAATCTAGCTCCCATCAAATCTAATAGCCAAAGGAAAACCAGATTAAAACCCATTCTGAAATGAATATTGGTTCTTACCCTTCTACTTATGAGTAAATTATACAAATGGTCACTCAACTTTACTCGTACCAATATGGTCACTAAAATTTACTTTTAAACAAGATCATATTGACTAGCTATCACCGGTTTTTCGATTTACCTTCTTATATGGTTGCCACACATGCATTTGTCTCTCCTCCATGCACACATCTCTTTCTACACATCAACTCTCTCCTATGTGGCAAAAATGAATTAATAAAAAAATAAAAAATAAGTCTGTAGAGGTCTCGCCCCCTCTCTCCCTTCGTTGCACAAAGAGAGGAGGAGGGGAGTGGCCCCCCTCTGCTCAGGGGCTGCCACCCCTTTTTTCAAATTTTATTATTTTACTAATATATTATTGCCATGTATGAGAGATTAATGACATGGTGGAGAGAGAAAATTGTATAGGTGGCATACACATAAGCATTTTAACCTAGAAAATGGTGGTAGCCGATCAAAAGGACCGAGCCTGTAAAATTTTTCAAGTTCGATAATCATGTGGTTCAAAGTGAACTTCAGTGACCATCTTAAAAACGAACGAGTATTGGATGACAGTTTGTGTAATTTACTCCTTTTACTTACCTAGGGATCCCAAACTCCTAAATGTATATGATTAAAAAGGATCAATCCTATATCATAGCTAAGATCTCATTAGAACTCTTTGGACGAAAGATGAAAACTTCTAACCAATCTAGAAGAACCACCTTGTTAATTCTATGCTAAATTCCATACCAAACTATTCCCTCTGCTTTATTTATCTTCTTCTAGGATTCTTGACTCTCTAGAAAAGCAATCCAGGACATTTCATGGTTCTCTGATGGAAGTAAGAGAGTTCCTCATTCGATTAAATGAGAAACAATCCAGAAACCTAAATGTGAAGGTACACTTGGCATTAGGAATACATCTCTAGTGAGAGCTTCTTTGTTAGCCAAACGTGTAGTGGGGATGTTAAATGGTAAGAATGACATTTGGAGTCATTTGGTAAGGTGCAAACATGGCACAATACACCAATGGAAATAAAACCATAAATGTAAAGAAATGGCATGGTCCTGGAAGCTGATCCTTCACAATCTTCAATACAATAAGTTAAGTCTTAAATGCACATTGATTCCGGTAATACAACAAACATCATGCAAGACCCCTGGATATCCCATCCTCCTCTTAATTTAATGCCAACTTTATGTCGATGTACACGCCCCTTTGCATTTATTGGACTGTTTCTGATTTGCTTTTTGGTTCTGAATGAAACTCTGCTCTATTGCATGACTGTTTTGGTTTGGAATTGGTTCTTTGGATCAATTATGTGCTTGCTTCTCCCAAGGATGACCAGTGGATATGGGTAGCTGATACTCAGGGCAATGCAAATGCTTATAACTTCCCAAACTTGATTGTACCTGCAATGCCTGGTAGTAATAGTTGGAGTGGATGAAAAACACTTTGGAGTTTTCCTGTACCAGCCAAGATTCACAATTTTCTTTGGAAACTTTTACATCCATGCCTCCTGACGAAGGATAGACTTTTGAAATTTGATCCGACCATAAGTGTTTCATGTTCACTATGTGGACTTGGTGCTGAAAACAATAGACACTTGTTCTTTCAATGTCCTGTTAGTCTTCACTTATGAAATCTGGTACATACCAAACTATCCCACACCTGTACCCACTGCAACTCTTGGCATTATGGGGACTGGATCAAGGAAGGATCCAATTTACAATCCAGCTGCAGAATAAAGCTTCTATCCTACCTCAGTACCTCTCCTTCTGTCTATGGGGCATCTGGAATTTTAGAAATGAGCTACAATTCAGATCTAATTCCACTTATATTTCTACTGTGTGGCACAAAGTGCAGGAAAATACTGAGGAACTCCTACAACACCACTGTCATGAGAGACCACCCCACGAGGATCCACTTTGGGTCTGGTGGGCGCCCTCACCTCCTGGTTGGGTTAAGCTCAACATTGATGGTTCTTTCAATGGACCTGAGGAGGTTGGGGAATGGCTACTTGCTTAGTCATCTAATGGAGGTTTTGTATGTGCTGGGACATCATCTAGGCAATTCTCTTCGGTGCTGGATGCGGAAGGCTAGGATTTGCGGTGCGGAATTTTAAAGTGCTCGGAGTTAGGATTTCGAAATGTGTGTTTCGAAGGGGATTCAGTGAATCTTATAGTTGTACTGAAGAAATCAACCAACTGTCCATGGACTATTCTGAACACAATAGTATATATATGTGGTGTGTATATATATGTAAATGTTGTGGAAACTTTTGATGATTTTTAAGCTCACCATGTCTTTTAGGAAGCAAATCAAGCAGCAGACTTTTTAGCAAACTTCAATAGATCATCTTCTATGAATGCATTTTGGCAAGATGTGCCTCCTCAAGGCCTCCTAATACTTACCAAGACACATCTGCCTATTTTATCAATAAATAATGTATCAGCATTTTCCTTAAAAGAATATGCATGTCGACTTCCTAGAGTTCATTTGCTGGCTGAAAACCACTTCTTATAAGTGTGCCGAATTGCTGATCATACGAAAAGTAAACTTCTAATGAAACAAAAAAAACCCTGATGCAATTCATTATGATGACTATACAAATACCACCATTTTAGGGTCGCTATAGAAATATCCAAATACTATTATTAGGGTGTTTGCACAATATGTCCATGGGATAACTATCCAACAATCGATAAATGTAGTTCCCTCTCATCAACATTGAACTGCATAGCAGATAGGAATATTACATGATGGTTTAAGCAATTGAGAACAATAACTTCAGGCAAGACAAACAGTAAGCCAAGGAAATATATGATGGATGGAAGGAAAGGTCAAGAGTTAGGAAGAGAAAGAGGAAACTTTGTCACACACCCCTGGTCCATGCAGTAGTAGAGCTACATAAATGTCCAAGTTTTCTCAAAAAAAAAAAAAATAAATAAATAAATAAATAAATATGTCCAATTTGTATAATGATGAAGATTCAAGAGGATTAACTAGTATAACAACATCTGCTCTGATCAATCACTATGAAATACATGAATTTTTCTCTGATTTATGGGCCATGAGTGATAAATTTGCAAATAACCTACCAAGTTTCAGTACTACTGAACATCTTTTAGTGAATTTTTTGACAGGAACAGAGAAGGAACGTAAATCATCAATTTACCTCAGAAACTTTTTCTGCCATCCTGTAGTTTCTTGCATCTTCGACCATAAATCAATGCAAGGAAGATTGAGTTCTTTAGCAAGATCAATACACTGCCTAGCATAAACTCCAGTGTTCTCATTTGTTCTTTCTGGAAGTGTCATAGCCTTCTCACCATATATAGATCTGGAAAGTAGTAGCCATCAGGATACAGCGATCATAATAATATCAAGAACATAACTTATTTATGCACTTCTTCAAGGGTGCTCATTGGATGTTGAATTCAGAAGTTGGAAATGTATGCAACTAATGTTTTTTTTTTCCTTTTCATTAAAGGGGTGGGGGTGGGAAGGATTCAGAGGAATATATAGTGAGACAAAGAAACAAAAAAGTATATAACTATACAATATACTGGCCCACATATCAAATAGAGTTCATAATGTCTCCATATTTCGTATGTAAAGATAAAATATGATGTACAACATTCTTTATATATCATATCCAGAAACGAAAGGGTCACTAATTCGTTGAAGCAAAATGGCCCATGAAACAATTATGCCTTTACATGACAAAACAATGTATTTTTAAGGGTACGTCACTGTGCTAAAATTGTACATTAGAATTTGGTCAAAAAATTTCACAGGATATAAGCTCAATTGTGCATCACTGCCAATGTTGATGAGATGAATTTTTGAGTCTCTGTTGGTGCTTTTGAACAGTACAAAGCACCTGTTAACATGGTTTCAGATTGTGTATCATCACTAAAGCAATTATTCAATATGGAAAAGCATGGAGCCTTAACTTTGGACATCCTTTTCAGACTCAAAAAGAAAAAACTTTGGATATTGTTGTTCCAATTTATTATCTGAAGGAATATAGATGCAATTTGTCCCTTGGACTCTTAGTTTGTTTTTTCATTGAGAGTAAAAGAGGATGACTTTTTCCAGGACAACAGTCATCCAAATGATATAAATAGCTAAAACATGTGATATAGATATTTTAGAATTCAATATCTTCACAAAATCTCTCATGTAAATGCTCTCCACAGCAAACTCACCTTTATTATCTTGTTTCCTTGACACACACACACACACACACACACACACACA
>LTAE01003246.1:12124-33798 GCA_001647135.1 Pontederia paniculata
CCCCCCCCCCCCCTCTTGGTGCCATCTAGATCCTACATGAAGTAGCAATAGTATGATTAACCTCTGGATTTGAAATCATTGCTTATATACTTGGTATTGTCCATAGTTTATAAGAACATTCTATAGTATTAGTATGAGGAGGAAGAATTAAGGAATTACTTGGTGTGAGATATTACATTTTTCAAGGAATCCTAGATGTTGTCGGAGTAAAGGATCGTCAACAAGGGTGTTTTAGTGCGTTGTAAATTCTTAGCCAAGAACTATATCATTTTATGATGGTATGTGAATTGCTAGAAACATATAAAGTGTATGGATAATGCAATAACGAAAAAGTTTTATAAGGGAATGAAGTAAGCGACCATGAGATAAGAAAATATCTTCTTTCTAAAGAGATTCGATTCGAAATTATTGAATGCCTGAGGTCCAATATTGAAGTCAATTAAGAGGTTTTCTCTCACTTTATCTGTGTCAACAAACAATTCGAAATACCTCAACTTTTTTTAGAACAGATTAGAGTTAAATAGCAATCATTTGAAGCATTCCTTTTTACACTATTTTTGAAATTTAGGGCTCGATCATATGTATATGTAAAATAGAGGATCTCAAATCCTAGCATAAAAGGGGGAAACAAATACTCAATTTAAAGTGAGTAAACAAAATTTCATACCCAATCTCATATATACATATAAAATTCTATGGAAAGCATTACTCGATGAAAGTTTTATGTACGACTTGGAGGGAGATATTTTCATATCTTTCAATTATGCGTCAAAAAGCTAAAATAAGTTATTCGTTTTTAGTCCTTATAAAAAGAAAACTAAATCTCAAACCTCTTTCATGCCCATGTCACATCGAGGTACCGTAGAAGAAAAAAATTGCAAAATCTGAACCAATTTATCATTATCAATTAGTCAACATGTTGATTAGCAGTATCCTAAAGCACAAAAAAATCATTGGCTTATCAAATTATATATCAAACCATGAAAAAGATTCAAAAAAATATAGAAACAAATCCACTATCTATTTTACATCTATAAATATGTGGATTAACTTTGATATATCAATAAAAGCATAGGCAAATTGACCAATCAAGTTTTTATTTTAGGTCAAGAAACTCAAGGCCACTATTTCTGAACAACCTAGAGTCGAGATTTCTTTTTGCACTATTATAAATAGTAAATAATGGGAAAAAAAAGATCAAACGTCAATTGCTTCTATTGAAAATAGGATTGACTACGGATTCGAGCCATATCACATGGTTTCCTACGATTTTCCTAGTGGCGGGTCCTAATATGCATGCATCTTCGTACAAGTGGAGGTTGAAAAGATCAAAGCAATTGAACTGCTCATGCCATAATAATCGTAGTTGTGTAAAGGCCTTCATTCGAGGGGCAACTATAAGGCAATGAATTTCACATATCTCCACTTCTTTGAGTGATTAGATATTAAAAAGACTCATTTGATAAATATGATCATATGATACTACATTTATATAAATGTTCAAATTAGGTATTTTTCTGATAGCTACCACATTGTCTAAAATTTTATCTTCTATAATCTATCTATCAAACAATTGTTCATAAGTAAGAACCTCCTTCTCTTATTTCAAAGTAAACGGAAATAAATTCAAAAGACTTGACATCCTTGTTGTAAGTAAGAATCTCCTTCTCTTCTTTCAAAGTAAGCGGAAATATAAATTCAAAAGACTTGGCATCTTTGTTGACTAGCATCTTATTAGTCTAAACTTTATATCCTTTTTGAGATTTTGAATACCCACAGAAACACTAGGAAATTGCTCTTTCATCAAACTTACATGTGATCAGCTTATTAGTTAAGTAACAAAGACATCCAAACACTTTAAGATGATTCAAATCATGTCACTTACCAAAAACATTTTCAAAAGTTGAAACGTTATTAAGAACTTTAAGTGGAAGAGGTTGAATGAAACACTAGGCTATGAGCTAGATCTAAAGGATGTATTTGGTTTCTTTAACAACTCGTGTTGTTGGGATCCTGGGTGCAGAAGCACAAGTACTATGATTGCAAAATACCTTTGTATGTGAACAACTTATACATTATGATTGAAGTATAATATCCATTATCAACTCATATTATTTTAATATTTGAATCATAAAGATTTTTTTGACAAAATTATAAATTGAGCAAGAACTTGATTGTCTTCTGACTTATGTTTCAACAAGTAGTTCTAGGTTAAACAATTGTAATCATTCACAATTGTGATGAAAAAAATGTCATCCACTATTAGTAAGAACTTTAAAAATTACTCATATGTCAACATGCATTAAATAAAAAAATTTAGAGCTTCTATATTTTGAATTATTAGGAACGGTGATTATTTCTGTTTAACTTTTGAACAAAAATTATAATGAAAATTTGAAGTTCCTTCAAAGTTTTTTATAGTACTAATATACTTAATTTTGTATTAAGGTAGTGAGTTAGTTTTTTGTGTCGAATATGCAAGTTTGACTCCTCAGCAAAAACTACTAGAGAAGCATAGCTCTTGAGTAAGAGTCAAGTAATAAAGCCCCTTCTTTTTGTCAGAAATCAAGCTTATTTCCTACTAGATGTGTCTTGGATTTTAAAAGATCAAGTAGAAAAAATTCATTGAGCAAAAAGATCTTTGGTAAGTTGTGTAATTGAAATAAGATTAGGCTTAAATTTTGGTGCACAAACAACATTTGTAAGCACTTTTTGAGATTGAATTACAAAACGACCAATATGAGTCACTAATAGGGTGTTTCCATTAGGCAAAGTCATAGAATTTCTACTTGACAATATCTTTTTGTCTCTTAACTATTCCAAATGTGAAGTCATATGGTTTGAAACACCTACATTAGGAATTCAAGATATGTAATTGGTTTAGATTACATGTCAATATTTCTCATATTAATTGTGGCTTCGTTTGAACATGTTGTTGAATCTATATTTAATAATTGGATAATATGCTAATATTTTTCTTCTATGAACATATGACCTTTATGTTGTGACTTATCAGTACTCCTTGCAATAGCCTCTTGAACAATACTATTAGCGGTGTCATCATAGTTGGTTTTATGAAACTTACAATTTGAAGGGAAAACCAATCAACTTATAAAACTAACTCTTCTTATGTTCGGATTTCTTATTATAATCACAAATGATGTTGCTATCTCTTTTATTCTTATTATTAAAATTTGATTGCCCTACTCCAAAGAAAGCAACTTAATGTTCAGTAACAGCTAATCCTTAGAAAAAATTCAAGTATCTTTAATCTTGTTTTGTCAATAAAAATTAAGCTTGATTGGTAGTTGGTCATGTTATCAAGATATAAGATCTAGCATGATTGTAGTTAATTATCATTAAGACTTAAAGTTTATATATTTTTTTATTAAAAATATTCAACATAATCTTTTAGAACTTCTAAACACGTAACTTTGACACCATTATGGAAAGTTCTTTTCGTAAATTCTTTAATTTTTATAATATTCAACTTAAAAATTAAAAAAAAAGATTAAATAAAAAAAATGGTAAAATATTTAGCTACACTAAATGATCCTTAAGTAAAGGTATAGATCTCACTTTGAATTAAATATTTTTTCATACCATTCAAATTTTTAAACCTCTCATTTAAATCCTTCGAGACTACAAACACATGCATTTTGCTTGTAATTAGTGTTGTTGAATAAATCCTTAGAAACTGAACTAGTAATTTAATAAGCAACAAGAGCATTGAAATGTTTCCATTGAGAGTGCAAACGAGTAAACGTGCAAGAGTGCAAGATTCATCCATAAACCTTGTTTATTCTTTGTTAATAAAGCATCATGCAAAATAATTACTCAAGATAGAATAATTGCTGAAATTTACCAGCACATATGAGATTAAAACTTCCTCGGAGAATATGAGACATTCAAGAACAAAGGACTTCATGGAATGAATGGTAATAACTAACGAAGGTCGAATGGTTGACATGATTCAAAACACAGATATAAGAAATCAATATCTAAATAAATCGAGACTCAAAAGTTTAACGATTTGTTCAACCAGGAAAATATGCATATGAATTCTTTAGTCACTTTCATACCATAAAAAGAAAAGTGATCAATTCCGAACAACTTGAGTGCTTTGCTACCTTTAAATTGAGTAGCAAAGGAAAAATGAGAACTAACTATATTTGAGGGAAAACTGAACATGTTTCCAATTATATTCGAGAACTTAAATGTTTTAGTACAATCCGTTTGTATTTATATGACAATATATTGTAGTAGAGGCATCTAATATAAGTTTCTAGTGTATCAACGATTCTACTAATATAGAAACAAAGATGAATATAACCATAATAAGTAATAAAACAAAAGTTGTAAAACTGCAATTATATTTCCTTCACACTATTGGATGTTGATTCACAAATAGGTGTTAGCCTTGAACAATCTTTGAGTGGTCACACCCCTTCTTCATAGTTGTTTTTCCTGCAAAAGGAGGCTAAAATCGAAAGTTATGGACAAGCCCTCGATTTCTTAAGTATCAAGAAGAGAATTATATAAACTATAGTTCCCAAAAATATCTAATTAGTGAGTGCACCATGATTAATTCTTGAAAGCCCAAAAGGCAATAATCCATCATCTTAAATGGCCTCAAAAAAATTGTAAAACAAATTTGCTACATTTTTTAAAAATTTCATTGTGTAGACGATTGACAATGCTCATGTTTTCCACCAACAAATTAAGATTAAAGTTTGATCTTTTATATTAGGATTAATTCTATTTTTCTCCTGTCAATTATAGTTTATTATCATTTTACCTCCTAAATTTTAATATTGCCCACTTACCTTCCCTCAAGTTTTCAAATACTTCCATGAATGCTTAAACTTCATTTAATTTTAGTTATACATTTACTTCTATACCCTTATATAGTAATAAGTTTTAAATTTTAAAATATAAAAATATAAAAAAAATGAATGATATTACTTTTCACCTTATATTCTTCACTAATCATTTCATATTTTAAAATTTTAAAATTTTAAAGTTAATGAAATTAAATAAGGATAAATGTAAATATGTTTAATTTTTTATGTAATTAGAATTAAGTTGAAGTGTTTAAACAATTGAGAAGAGATAAAATGGATAATATTAAAATTTGTGAGTAAAATAAAATTATGTGATAATTGAGGGAATGCAAATAGAATGATCTATTTTTATTATTTACATTGGCGATCTTATACTAATTAGTTGCTAAGTTATAAGACTTGAGACTAAGTCCAACTCTACTCTTTTGATTGAAGACTCTCTGAGGAGTCTGTTGAGCCCACATTGTGCAGCCGAACGGATGTCGCATCCCGCTAAACATAAGTCAAGATGCAGCTTCATGTGGTCCACTGAAAGAAAATATAAAAGCCAGAAGGGTAATTTCTTTCACGACCCTACATCATGTTCTTCAAAAGGAGACATCTTAGGGTCTTACTCTGCCTGCTCCTCGAGATCTTGTCGCGACATTGCAAGTTAGGTTGTTGCCCTTCCTAATAGTGGCCGCCAGACCCTTCCTTCAATCTCTAACTATGTGCTTTGCTTTGCCCTATAGAAAGAGATTTGCATGTCAAGAGGTGTCCGAGCTCATCAGCTCCAAGCATAAAAAGTAGAAGAAGAGAAGAAATAAGTATTTTTCTAAAATTTCCCAGCTGCATTTCTTTTCCCATGCATTTTCTATTTATATCTCTTTACCACAACAATTTCTTGAAGATTTTACAATCACCTGTTAGTGTCATCTCATGAGAACTATTCATTACATGACCTATTTGCGCACATAACTACAAGCTCTTATTTTTACAAGATTACATGCTTTATTTTGCTAAATCTGTAAAATATCTCGGTTGTACATGTTTCCTTTCAAATCTTCTCCTCTCATTTTTTTTTTTGTGTTGTAAATTTACCCCTGCCTTTGGAAAATTGGCTTCATCCTTGAGATCAAAATTAGGATACAAAAGTAGAAATGCTTCATAATCTTCCTATGATGCATCTTCCAAAGCACAACCATCCCATTGAACTAAGATTGTCGAATGAACTGCCCATGGCATTTTATAGTTCAAGAAGACAAAATAGCCATAGGACTAAGTAGTGGACCTGATATATATAAAAATTCCATTAAGTCCACCGAAGAAGTCACTGTCCCATGAGCCTTCTTAAACTTAGAAATATGAAAAACTAGATGAATTTTAGATGTAGGAGGTAACTCCACCCGTAAGCCATTGAACTTATCCTCTTAAATATTTTAAAAGGCAGAAGAATCTTTTGGCCAATTTGTTAGAACTCTTATGAGCAAGTGATGCTTGCTTATAGGATTGTAGTTTAACAAAAACCAAATCTCCTATTCCAACCCTTATTAGTCCTATGCTGGTTAGACAATGACTTCATCTCTATTAAGATTAAACAATTGTTGATTTAACACCCTCAATATTGCATCTCTACCCCTCGTAGTTCGATATCCACAGCCTCAATAGTAACTTGACAATGAATATAGGTTGGAATAATTGGGGCTTTCCAACCATAAACTACTCGGCCATTATTCATATATGCGGGACCCACACATGTAAAAGAAAAAAAATAATTGGTGAAGGAGTTGGACTCCAATACGTCACCAGTCAATTATAAAAGAGAGGTTAGAGAATTGAAGTCGTGTTGCGCAAACAAGAAGAAAAAAGGGGTTTTTCTTGCAGCTGCCTGTTCACACGTCTACCGAGAAAGGATGAGAGAGAAAAAAAGGAGAGAGAGTTCTTTCGGGTTCGTTTGGAGGCGAGTTCTGATATGTTTTCAACGAAACTTCAGGCGCAGATTCTTCACAGCCTTCTCATCAATCTTTGATATTCCGGTGAGATCCTTTTGACTTCTATCCCGGTTTCCAAAGAAATTATTCTGCAAGATTCAAGATTAATTTTTGAGACTTTTATTTCTATATTCCTCTGCTGAGATCAGAGATGAAACTACGCATCCTACTTTTTCATAGTGGAAGATTTATTGCTCACTCCCGTGGTTTTTTTCCCCTTACCTTGAGAGATTTTTCACGTAAATTTTATGTGTCTCTGGTCTGATTTAATTCTTTTTATTATTTTCATTACCTCATTTAAATTTATGCATTAATGGAAAGAAGATAATTTTGCGAATATTTGTTCAGCCTTTTCTCAAGAGTGGTATGAGATCCCGGATTATCAAACTGCATAAATTTAATGAAGGGTAATAATGCCCCCAAACGAATGAATGTGTTGTCAGGACCAAATTATTCTATTTGGAAACCTCGGATGAGAGACTATCTGAATTGCAAAGATTTTTATGATCCAATCGAAGGTGATACTGCAAAACCCAAGGACATGGATGACATAAAGTGGCGGAGATTAAAGATCAAGACAATTGCACAAATCCAACAATGGATCGACGATAAGGTGTTTCATCATATTGCAAATATTGATGAGCCTGATCAAATTTGGAAAAAAAATACGAGAGATGTATGAGTGCAAATCACCATAGAATAAGATATTGTTAATAAAAAACTTGTTAACCTGAAGTATAAATATGGTAATTATGCTGCAGAACATTTGGTAGCTTTCGGGAATTGATTAATAAGTTGATATCAACAAAGATCATGTTTGATGATGAGATCCAAACAATACTGCTACTTAGTTCGTTACCTGATAGTTGGGGAACACTTAATGTCTCTCTAAATAATTCTACTCCAGGAGAAAAGTTATCTTTAGAAGTTATCAAGGATATCTTGTTCAATGAAGAGACAAGAAGGCAAGAGCTCAGACTCAAAACCTCATTAGAAGCATTGATTGTAGAAGATCGTGGGAGAAGCAAACAGAGAAACTCTCACAGCCATGATCGACCGAGATCTAAAGGAAAATCGAAGTCCAGAGAAAACCTTACTTGTCATTACTATGGCAAGCCAGGACACTTCAAAAAAGAGTGCATGAACCTGAAATGTGACAAATCACATGAAGGGTCTGACGATGCTGAAAAGGATAAGAAGGGCAGTGATGGAAACAACATTGCAGTGGCCGCATCTGATGATGTGTACTTTCTTATTGAAGAAGATTGTGTCAAAAAAGAGATCATACGCTTTACAAGACTGAAGCACAGTACTGCACTAGTGAAATAAACATGACTAAGAGATGTCTCCTTTAGAGTTGTGATACAAAAGAATTGGTCACATAGGCGAGAAAGGACTTAAGATATTGACTGGACAAAATATGCTTCCAAGTATAAAAGACACATCTTTTGATATATGTGTGCATTGTTTAGCTGGTAAGCAGACTAGAGTTTCATTTAATAGAACTTCTTCATTTAGAAGTTCGCATATTCTTGATTTGGTGCATACTGACATTTGTTATATGAATGATAAAGCTCTACGTGGTTCTCTTTATTTGGTTATATTTATTGATGATCATTCTAGAAGGGTTTGGGATATTCCTATAGCACACAAAGATTAAGTTGTTGCAGAGTTCAATAAATTTTATGTCAAAGTTGAGAGAGAAACTGATAGAAAGCTCAAGTCTGTTCGCACAGACAATGATGGCGAATACAAAGGTCCTTTTGAAGAGTACTGCGACACCTTAGACATCAGACTTGAGAAGATAATTCCCAAGACTCCTCAGCAAAATGGCGTGGATGAGAGAATGAACAGAACAATTGAGGAACGTGCCAGATGTATGCTTCTACATGCTAAGCTATTGAAGGGCTTTTGGGGTGAAGCTTTGATTATTGTGGTTGATCTAATCAACCATACACCATCAGTACCTCTAGATGGTGGTATACCTCTGAATGTTTGGACACGGAAGAATACTTCATACAAACATCTTAGAGTGTTTGGTCGTAGAGCTTTTGTTCACATCCTAAAAGATGAGAGATTAAAACTTGATAGAAAGATAAAAGAGTGTATATTCCTCGAGTATGGAGATGGAGAGTTTGGCTACAGATTTCGGGATCCTATTGACAGAAAAGTTATCAGAAACAGAGATGTAGTGTTCTTGGAACACCAAACAATTGAAGATCTGTCGAAAGATAAAGAGCCAACATCTTTCAAAGATTATCTAGCTGAACCGAGTTCAGTTGAAGCACCAATGGAAGATGACATAGTTCCGAAAGTTGATTAAGATGACAATAGATATTATATTGATTCAGATGATTCAGATGCATCTTCATATAGTCAAGCTGATGATGATGTCGAGCAACCTATTCAGCAATATGCACTATAGCCAAAGCCTCAAGTGAGAAGATCAACAAGAGAAAGACAATAATCAAAGCAGTACCCTCCAATTGAGTATGTGTTATTAACTGACAGAGGAGAATCAAAGTGTTATGAAAAAGTCTTGTCACATGAGCAAAAAATTGAGTGGATGAAAGTCATGCTGGAGGAGATGCAATCTCTGCATGAGAACAAGGACATATAAACTGGTGAAGCTTCCTAAAGGCAAAAGAGCACTAAAGAACAAATGAGTATTTTGGCTGAAAAGTGAAGAAAATAATCCACACCCAAGATACAAGGCAAGATTAGTTGTCAAGGGATTCAGTTAGAAGGAAGTGATACGATATTATCACCAGTGGTTAAGATGTCATCAATTCGTGTAGTTCTTGGATTAGCTACCAGCAAGAACTTGGAAGTTGAGAAACTTGATATCAAAACAACTTTTCTCCATGGTGACTTAGAAGAAGAAATTTACATGGAGTAGTTAGAAGGGTTCCAGGTGAAAAACAAGGAACATCTGGTATGTAAATTGCAGAAAAGCTTATATGGACTCAAACATACATCTCGTCAATGGTATAAGAAGTTTGAGTCATTCATGATGCAGCAAGGATACAACAAGACAAATACAAATCATTGTGTCTTCGTGAAGTATCTTTCACATAATGATTTTATCATGTTGTTGTTATATGTTGATGGCATGCTTATTGTAGGTCGTGATAAAAGCAAGATTGACAAACTGAAACAAGAGTTGAGTCAATGCTTTTCTATGAAAGACCTAAGAGCAGCAAAGCACATCTTTAGTATGAGGATCACCCGTGACAGAGAGCAGCACAAGTTATGATTATCCCAAGAGAAGTACATTGAGAAAGTCTTGGAGATATTTAATATGAATAATGCAAAAGTAGTTTCATCGCCACTTGCAAGTCACTTCAAGTTGGATTCTTGACAATGTCATACAAGCAGTATTGAGAAATAAAATATAAAATATGTATCATATGCATCTGTAGTTGGTATTCTGATGTATACAATAGTTTGCACGAGGCCAGACATAGCATATGTAGTTGGTGTGATCGGTCGATTCCTATCAAATCCTAGTAGAGAGTATTGGGATGCAGTTAAGTGAATTCTCAAATATCTTCGAGGCACTTCAAAGTTTGTTTATGTTTTGAAGACACTGATCCAGTATTGGACGGTTACACTGACGCTGACATAGCAGGTGATGTGGATAGTAGAAAGTCTACTTCTGATTACTTGATGACATTTGCAGGAGCATCAGTCTCATGGCAGTCCAATATAATAAGATAGGGATACAATAGGACATGTGGATAATAGAAAATTTACTTCTGATTACTTGGACAGTAGTAGTGTTTGGTTACAGAAGTGTGTTGCACTATCAACAACTGAGGCAGAATATATCGCAGTTACTGAAGCATGCAAGGATGTTCTTTGGATGAAGCAATTTTTGGAGGACTTAGGCCTGAAGCAAAAGGAGTATTATGTTCGCTATGATAAGCAGAGTGTTATACATCCGAGTAAGCATTCTAGTTTTCATTCTAAGTCTAATCATATTGATGTATGTTATCATTGGATTCGTGATGAAATAAAAAAGAAGACGTTCTACCTTTAGAAGATTCATACTAACAAGAATGTATCAGATATTATGACTAAGCCTCGACCTAAAGAGAAGACCGAGTTTTGTAGGGAGCTCATATTTGTTGGAGCCCTCCGCATAATTAAGAAGAGGGAGTTTGTTGGACCTTTATTAATATATGCGGGGCCCACACATGAAAAAAAAATTGGTGAAGGAGTTGGACTCCAACACGTCAACAATCAATTATAAAAGAGAGGTTAGAGAATTGAAGCTGTGTTGCGCGAACAAGAAGAAAAAAAAGGGTTTTTCTTCCCGCCTGTCGCACATCCACCGAGAGAGGAGGAGAGAGAAAAAGATGAGAGAGAGAGAGTTATTTCGGGTTCGTTTGGAGGCGAGTTCTGATCAGTTTTTAACAAAACTTCAGGCACAGATTCTTCATAGCCTTCTCATCAATCTCTGATATTCCAATGAGATCCTTCTAATTTCTATCACTGTTTTCGAAAAGATTATTCTACGAGATTCAAGATTAATTTTTGAGACTTTTATTTATGTATTCGTGCTGAGATCAGAGAAGAAATTTTGTATCCTACTTTTTCATAGTGGAAGATTTGTTGCTCGCTCTCGTGATTTTTTCCTCTCACCTTGAGAGGTTTTCCATGTAAATTTGTGTGACTCTGACATGATTTAATTCTCTTTATTATTGTCATCACCTCATTTAAATTTATGCATTAAGGGAAAGAAGATAATTTTGCAAATATTTGTTCTGCATTTTGCCAACATAAACTACTTCAAAGGGAGTAGTATCAGAACTAGTATGTTATGATATATTTAAAGAATACTCAGCCGAGGGTTTCTCCATCACAAATCTCCTTAGATACTATTGAAAAACCCTATTAAGAATATCAATCTGACAATATATTTGAGGATGATAATTGTACTCATGCATAGCTTAGTACTATTAATTAAGTTTAAAAAGTTCCTTACAAAAAGAACTCACAAATATAGAATCTTTATTAGATACAATAGTCCTAGAAAAATCATGTAACTTGACAACTATGTCCACAAAAAGTTTGGCACCTTAGCAGTTGTATAATGTGTAGGTAAAGCCCCCAAATGACAATGCCTGGACAATCGATTCAATATGACCAAGATTATAGTATATCCTCATGACATTAGCAAAGAGATCACATAATCCTTAAAACTGTCCTCCTAGACCTATCGGAATGGGTAATGGCTATAGTGATCCAACGTGACTAGAAGTACAATATTTGATTTGTTGACAAATCAAACAAATTTTGACAAATTCCTCAACTGACCTTTTGATTCCATCCCACACAAATTCTGCAGTCAATCTTTTATAAGTCTAAAGCATTCCCGAATGACCTTCCATCGAGGTCTCATGAAATTATCTTAATGGTAAAGGAATTATATTGGATGTAGAAGGTAAATAAATCCTACCATCCTGAAATAAAAGATCATCTTTATTGACTAGTTCAGAATGTGGCAATTGTCCTTGTTGAATATCTAGTGGCAATTGTTGAATATGAGGGTTAGTATGATACTCTGTTTTAATTTGATCAATGACCTAGAAAACAAGCATTGATAACCCACAAAATTGGTTGTCAGAAAGATATTGTCTAGATAGAGCATCAGCTATTCTATTTTCCACCCCTAGTTTATACATAATTGAGTTGCCATAGTCCAACAGTTTAACCAAAAAATGTTGTTCAGTTGTTCAGGAGTCTTAATTACTTGAGTCAAAATTTTCTTTAAACTCTTGTGATCAGTATTAATAATAAAAGTGATGTCTTAGCAAATATTGTTTCCATTTCTTCACTGTCTCCACCATAGCAATAACTCTTTAACATAGATAGAAGTTTTTTGCAATCTCGGTGTTAATTTCCAACTATAGTAACATATAAGGCGATTGTCTTGGAGCAATACTGATCCAATTCCTAAAATTTTCAAAACAAACTCTTTTGAAAATCAAGAAGATGAAGAACAAGTGTAAAAATTAGGGCCTCCTTGAGTGAATGAAAAGCTTTTGTAGCTAACTCACTCCACTTGGAAGAATTCTTTTGGAATAAATCAGTTAAAGGGGCTGCTATGGAAGAATAACTCTTAACAAATCTCCTATAATATCCAGCCAAACCTAGGAAAGCTCTTAGTTGCTTAATAGTAGTAGGCAAAGGCCAATTCTTAATAGCCATAATCGTTTGAGTGTCGCGCTCCACACCATGCATAGAAATCATATGCTTCAAATATTCAATCTTATTTTTAGCAAAAGTACACTTACTTTGCTTGAGGAAAAGTTTATTTTCTTATAAACAACTAAGAGTGATGACCAAATGATGTAAATGAGTATCCATATCAGGTGTTGTAAATCAACATGTCATCAAAGAAAACCATGACAAATTTTCTAAGATAAGAAGCAAACAATCTATTCATAATATCCTAAAGAGTAGATGGAGCATTGGTCAACCCAAATGGCATGACCATGAATTCATGGTGACCTTCATGAGTCCTGAAGATAGTCTTGGCCACATCCCTATTAGCCATTCTAATATGATGATACCTAGCTCTGAAATCTAACTTTGAAAAAATAGTAGCTCCATGTGATTTATCTAATAATTCATTAATAGTAGCAACAAAAAACTTGTCTTTGATAGGGACCCATTAAGAGCTCTATTATCCACAATAAATATCTAATTGTCATTCTTTTTCTTAACCAACAAAACTTGAAAAGAAAAAAGATTATAACTATGTTGTATAATCTCTTCAGTCAACATTTCCTTCACTAATTTCTCAATTTCGTTTTGAAAATGGGGATATTTATAAGGCTTCACATTCACAGGCTGATTTCCTGGCAACACGTGAATATGATGTTGAATGTCTCTAAAAGGAGGCAGAGCACTAGGTATCTCAAACACTCTCCCAAACTGAACCAAGATATGTTGAACATCAAACTCAATCAGGTCTTTGCCAACATTATCCTCCTTGTCCAAGGATAAATGAAAACACGACATCACCTCTTCTAGATGAAATAATCTTCTTAATTGAGGATGAGTAACTGCCTAGGAATCAAAATTATTTTGTTCGGATAAAAATACTTTTTGGTCATTCCACACAAAAGTCATGAACAATTGAGAATAGTCAATGTCACTAGTCCCAAATTATGTAATCACTACACCTGAGGACCATATCAGCTCCTTTAATATGAAGGACATAAAAATTGTCAACAAATGCAAATCCCTGAATAAGAATCTCCACTTGTGTACACACTCCAACACACCTTAACTTGTTCTCATTGCCAATAATCACATTAAAAAATGTGGAGAAGGCAAAATATTTAAACCCAATTGAGAGATATTTTTTTCTCTAATAAAATTGTGGGAAGATCCACTATTCACCAAAATAGAAACCTTGGATCCTAGAATGAAACCCGATAGCCTCAAGGTCTGGGGTCTATGCAGTCCAGCTAATGCGTACAGAATGATGTCCAATGCCTCCTATAAATCCTCCTAACCACCTTCCTTTGTTGGAACCTCAAAATCTTCTCCCTCCATAGCCAACAATAATAAACCCTATGGTTTACACGTATGTGCTTTATGGAATCTCTCATCATAATTATAACACAACCCTTTCTTCCTTCTTGCCAATATTTCATAAGCTAAAACTCTTTTAACATGCAAGGAATTAGTAGACCCTGGATTCTTAGAAAGGAGAGGAGTTGGTGCAGTTGCAATAGGTTTATTTGAGGTAAAACTTGGTACCATGATAGATAATGGCTTAGTATTAGGAGACTTAGAAGAAAACTATCTATATTGAGACTGTTTAGACAGATTAGCCATATCAAGAAATTTCTCCTCCTACAGATTTCCTAAGCCAATTGCTTGCATCAAGGTCTTAGGTTGAAAGATCAGTAACTCCTTCCTGATATGAAGTTTCATACCAGACATAAAACAAGATAGTAGAAAAGAATCAGAAAGCTCAAACCCTATTAGAAAGAGCCTCAAACTTAGTTTGATAACTTTGATAAAGTTCCCTGGTGATCCTCAAATTCTAATGGTTCAAATCTGAATTTTTGGGCTTTTAAAAATTGTGACTAAGAAATAAGTTGGTTATTCTTGTACATACACTTGTACTATTGTAATGCAGCACCCTCGAATGCAAAGGACACCACTATAATTCTTGTCTCCTCGGCCATATTATAATTTCAAAAAATTGTTTGACTTTAAAAATCCAGTCCAAGGGATTATCCCCACAAAATTTAGGAATATTCAACTTTACACTCTAAAGAACAAAAGCATTATTGGAATGAGAAGAACCTCCATAAGCCCGATGATCTTGACTTGAATTACGCTGAGCTGGAGAAGAATCTATTTGTTTAATAAGATTATCATAGTTATTGTTAATGCACTTAGACATTCGTTAAAAGAACACATATGTTGTTCCATGAATGACTACATTGTACCCACAATCTTCTCAATGCGAGACCATCTTGTGCCCTCGTCATGGATGTACCAACAAGAACAAGAAAATTGGAAAGCCAGAATTATAAAACAATGGCACCAAATTGTTTGAGCTTATAATGTGTAATCCAATGGATGTTGCAACCCACTTAACATGCAAGTCTAGAAGGATATTTTTCTCTCACCACCCTGCGCTATGTTTTTATGAAGGAGGCGTCCTAGAATTTTATTCGGACCACTCCTCCAGACCTTGCCAAATATTGTAGGTCAAGTTGTTGCCCTTCACAATAGTTGCCGCTGGATAGTTCCTTCGATCTTTAACCTCGTGTTTTGATTTGTCCTTCAGCAAGAAATCCGCAAATTAAGAGGCGTATGAGCTTTTTAGCTCCAAACATAAAGGCGTCGTTTGATATTGGAACAAAGGGGAGAACAAATATTTAATTCAGGGTTTGCTTCCAAATGCTCATTTTTATTGCATTGTGGTCCCCACACTAATTTATTCCTAGGACAGAAGTTTACATGGGAGCACCATGTTCCGCTCCCGTTAGAACAAACAATCTTTTTTTAAAAAAAAATATTTCTCTCTCTTATTAATTGTCTTGTCATTAACCTAATATAATATCTACCAAACACTAACTAAGAACATCAATATAGATATTCATGTTGCATCAATAGAGATATTCCTGTTGCACCTACATAGAAACGTGCAAAAAAGGAAAGAATTCAATGAAAGAAGGAACAGTGTGCTCCTATCTCAAGAATAAGGTGAATGCATCCAAGCATCCAAACGTGCCCAAAAAGAACAACTAAATACTTTTCTTAAAAATTTTCTCCCTGTATTTTTTTAATTTTTCAAATGGTGTCTTGAGTTCTTATTTTACAAGATTATACACTTTATTTTGTTATAAAATTTGTAAAATATTTCGGTCCATTTTCTCTTTGATCTTCTCTAGTCCTTCTCGGTTGTAATAGTCTCTCTATCAGTTTAACACCTTCCCTCGTTACTCGTGTCTCCATTTGACGTTCCTGTTGCATCACAGTCAAGTCTCGAAACATCTTCTTTGTAGAATTTAATATACTATTTGACCATGGCCATTATCCTCAACAACATGTGCCATTATCCTCAATAACACGTGCCATTTGTGATCTCGGAAAATTGACCCAGAGCTTCACCGTGCAAATTATTTGATCGAATTAGAACGGGAACAATCAGTTGGCTGCGCCTCAAAATCATATTCTTTTCTCTTCTTTTGTTTTTCCCTTTGCTAAATTCTGCATCACAATCTAGCCTAGCGCTAACAAGTGGTATCAGAGCCTTGTTTGTTGTAGATCCCAGAAGATTGTGATGGCGAGCGAGGGTGCAGAGAGTCCCGCACGAGGGGTGGTGGTGGAACGCATCGTGAAGGAGATCGGATCGTCGATCATCTACCCCGAGTTGACGCGGACAAATTATCATGAGTGGAAACTCGTGATGAAGGTGAATCTCGAAGCACAAGGGCCGTGGGAGGCGATCGAGGACGACAAGTTCGAGCGCCGCGAGGATCGTCTAACCTTGGCTGCCCTCCTTCGCGCGGTGCCGGCTGAGATGCGGTCAACTCTCGCGGTGAAGAAGACGGCAAAAGAGGCGTGGGAGGCGATACGGGTGATGCACATGGGCATCACTCGTGTCCAAGAAGCCAACGCCTAGAGGCTTCTCAAGGAGTTCGAGAACATCTGCTTCAAGGATGGCGAGTTTGTCGACGACTTTGCCATGCGCATCGCCGGGCTTGTAAGCAACTTGTGGGCGCTGGGCGAGACGGTGGAGGAGGTGTGGGTCGTCAAGAAAATCCTACGCGTTGTGCCACCATGGTACTCACAGATCGCTCTCTCGATTGAGACCTTGCTTGATCTTAAAATGATCTCGGTTAAGGAACTAGTGGGGCGACTACGCGCAGCAGAGGATCGCTTCGACATCGACACAATCACTGACAAGGCGGGGTGTCTCCTTCTCGCCGAGGAGGACTGGCTGGCCAAATACAAGCAAAGGCTCCAGTCGGAGTCATCTACAATCAAGCAGCGACAAGGCGGCCCGATGGAAGGCGAAGGGCGGAGCGCGGCCTGATGGCCGTGACACCACGGTGAAGTTGACCTCCGAGGGCACCCCACGTTGCCGAGGCAAATGTCGCAACTGCGGCATATATGACCACTGGGTGAAGGAGTGCAAGAGGCCACGGCGCGAGCGCAAGGAGGAGACCCCACGTCGAGAAGATGGAGGCCCAAGTGCAGCAGTCAGCATTGTTGATGGCTGTGACGACCACCGAGGAGCACATGGAGAAGCATGTTGTACACCTCAATGAGCACAAGGTGCATCCGGCGGACCACGACGATGACGAGTGAGTGCTCGACACAGGGGCGAGTAACCACATGACAGGGTGCAGATCCGTACTCACGTCTCTCGATGAGAATGTGCATGGGTTTGTGCACTTTGGAGATGGCTCCGTTGTTGAGATCTATGGTCGTGGCTCGATGGTGATGCAGTCAAGGGATCACGACCACAAGGTACTCACAGAGATGTACATACCGAAGTTGAAGAGCAACATTGTGAGTCTCAGGCAGTTGGAAGAAGGCGGGTGCAAAATTGAACTTGAGGATGGGTTCTGCAGTGTGTTCGACAGTGAGCGCACACTACTGGTCCGCGCACCACGCACTCACAACCGACTATATTTGCTGAAAATCCATGTTGCAGCACCGGTGTGTCTGGTAGCAAAGATCAATGACCGGGCATGGCTATGGCATGCGCGCTATGGTCATCTGAATTTCCGAGCTCTCCGAGAGCTGGGATTGAAGCACATGGTTGAAGGCCTCCCTATGATCGAGAGGCTGGAAGAATTCTGTGACAGGTGCGCATTGGGCAAGCAGCGACGCGTCCCTTTCCCGCAGGCTGCAATACGGCATGGCGAGCAAAGTCTGGATTTGTTCCATATCGACCTTTGCGGACAAATCAGACCAAACACTCCGAGTGGTAAGAGATATTGCATGCTTATTGTTGACGACCACTCCCGTTTAATGTGGCCAGAGCTGCTCGCGACAAAAGATGAAGTCTTCAAGGTTTTCAAGCGCGTGAAGGCGTTGGCCGAGACGGAGCAAGGCGAGTGACTCAAGGCGTTCCGATCTGATCGAGGGGGCGAATTCAACTCTCTGGAGTTCCAAGCCTATTGCGACGAGCACGACATCAAGCACTCACCACGACGCCGTACTCGCCGCAACAAAATGGAGTCATCGAGCGCAGAAACCGCACCGTGGTGGAGATGGCGCGCTGCCTCTTGAAAAGCAAGAACATGCCGACCTATTTCTGGGGCGAGGCGGTGATGACAGCCATCTACATCCTCAACCGCGCGCCAACTAGAAGTCTAGAAGGGAAGACACCGTATGAGGCCTGGTACAACCGGAGGCCTAATGTGCAGCACCTCCGGACTTTTGGGTGCGTCATCCACGTCAAGCGCATCGGACCCGGCATCAACAAACTCGCGAATAGGCCCACGCCTATAGTGTTTCTTGGGTTCGAACTAGGAACGAAAGGCTATAGGGTGTATGACCCAGTGGCCAAGAAGCTACATGTCGAGCGCGATGTGGTGTTCGAGGAACACCGCGCATGGAACTGGTGCGAGGAGAACGGGGATGCTGCCCCACTGGCCATGTTCGATGTCGACTTCTTTACCATGGTCGGGGGTGCAGCAACACGCGATGATGGGGCTCCACAGCAGCCTCAATCTCCAGCTACACCAAGGTCGCCTCCAGCAACACCGGCGGCCGCAATCACCAGCTATCGGTTTCACCACACCACTGACGGACGATGCCTTCGACTCCGAAGGAGTTCCGCAGCGATACCAGACGCTACAGGACTTGATGGACGCCATCGAGGAGATCACTGAGTATGAGTATAGCGGCATGTGTCTACTTGCAGCTGAGGAACCATCAAGTGTAGAAGAAGCATTGGTGGAACACGTGTGGCGCGATGCAATGGAGTGAAGTCAATTTATGACAACAAGACATGGGAGTTTGCTGCTCTCCCACTAGGACACAAGGCGATAGGATTGAAGTGGGTCTTCAAAGTCAAGAAAGATCTGGCGGGCAATATTGTCAAACACAAAGCCCGCCTTGTCGCCAAGGGGTATGCACAACGTCAAAGAGTAGATTTTGACGAAGTATTCGTGCCAGTAGCGCAGATGGAGACTGTGCGGCTACTGCTCGTGCTAGCTGCACATGGCGGTTGGCAGGTACATCATATGGATGTGAAGTCTGCATTCCTGAATGGAGAATTGGCGGAAGAAGTGTATGTGCAGTAGCCTCCCGGCTTCATCGACGTTAGCAATCACGACAAGGTGCTGAAATTGAAGAAGGCGCTATACGGACTGCGGCAAGCGCCACGAGCTTGGAATGCCAAGCTTGACAAGGAGCTGCTTGGGTTGGGATTCATGAAGAATCCACTAGAGCATGTCGTATACAGACGCGACACATGCTAAATTTTTTTGCTGGTTGGGGTGTATGTTGATGATCTCATCATCACCGGGCCGAGCAAAGAAGACATTGAAGGATTCAAGCTGGAAATGAAAGAGAAGTTAAGCATGAGTGATCTTGGCCTACTGAGCTACTACTTGGGAGTTGAAGTCTGCTAGAAGGAAGGTGAGATTACCATCTGTCAGAGTGTTTTTGCTACTAAATTATTAGAAATTGGAGGGATGACCGGGTGCAATTTGTGTCACACTCCAATGGAGAACCGACTCAAGCTTAGCAAGAAGGGAGAAGGTGAGAGCCTGTGGATGCAACAAGATACCGCAGTATGATTGGAAGCTTGTGTTTATCTCATCAATACACGCCCTGATCTAAGCATACGCAGTCGGGATCGTGAGCAAATATATGGAGGCTCCTACAACCAAGCACTGGGCAGCTGTGAAGCAAATCCTTCGATACTCAGCGGGAACAATCAGTTGGCTACGCCTCAAAATCATATTCTTTTCTCTTCTTCAGTTCTTTCCTTTGCTAAATTCTGCCTCACAATCTAGCCTAGCGCTAACATTTTTTTATCTCATGTAAGTGTTGCCTTCACCTCTGAGACAGGGTATGCAACAGTTATCACCTTTGAAAAGGGCATCCAACAATTATCACCGCTGCAACCTTCAGAAGCACCGTCAAGATGGAAACTTTTCTTGCAATTTTTAGTCATCACAAGCAACAGTGTCGAGCTATTAATCAAAGATCCAATTTTTAACATTTCGTCATTATTTTTTAGTATACGTATACATGGTGTTTAACCAACAAATGAATGAACGAATTGGCTATTCGAGATAATACTGTTTTGTCTTATACAATTCGATTGTCAGCAAGCTTCCAGTCCGAAGAGAACTCCGGCGTGCTTTTCGCCGTCGTCCTCGTTGAAGAAGACCTGCGTCATCTTCTTGAACGTCTGCCAAGTGAGCAGGCTATCCGAGCCGGCCTGGTGACATTGCCCCACGGCGCGGTCCACGCATAGCGCGGTCGCGACGCGATCCAAGCCACCGTACAAGCTGTTGCAGTAGCGCATCATGTGCTTCATGTCAAACACCCGCTCCCCGAAGAAGACGCGAACCAGCGCCAGGAAGTCGTCCATCCTCCTCGGCAGACGGCGGCGGGTGAGTACCTTTATCAGATACCCGAAGTCGTAGGCGCTGTGGAAGGTAACCCACCTCACGGCTGAGCCGTTGCGGACGAGCCCAGACGACATGAGGAGCTCCGCGAAGCGGCGGGAGTCGACCCCCCGCGCGCGGTTCCGTTCGAAGTCGACGCCGTTGGCCTTGAGCAGCGCGATGGATTCCGGGGCGAAGCGGTCCCGGCGGAGGTCGAAGTCCCGGAAGTTGAACTCCCAGACGCAGCGGGCCCCCGTCGCCTCGTCGACGGCGAGATTGCCGTCCGCGTCGGTGAGGGTGAGGCCGACCTGGATGAGGCGCATGGCGTCGACGTTGGCCTTGAGGACGGCGTAGCGCTCGTCGGCGGACAGGAGGGCGTGGTGGCGCTGGGGGCGGTAGATGACGCCGGGGAACTCGGTGTCCATGGCCACCACGGGGTGGCGCTTCACCGCGGCCGCGATGAGCCGGAACTCGGCCTCAAGGTTGTCGGCCCAGACGGACCGGAGTTGAACCGCATCTGGTTCGATCGTTTTCTCCTCCATCGCTGGCATCGCGTTCTCCGGTTCGACGTGGTTTCAGCAAAGGAAAGAAGCCGGTTCAAAGCTGGCTTTTGGTTCTAATCTTTGTTGGTTGGGTCTGCGAGTGGAGACGGAAGAGAGATATGGGGTTATATATATGACAGGGAGAAGAGAAGACGAGGAGAGAGAGAGAGAGAGAGAGAGAGAGAGAGAGAGAGAGAG
>LTAE01003247.1:8390-46789 GCA_001647135.1 Pontederia paniculata
ATATATATATATATATATATATATATTTATATACACACACAACATATCATAGTTAAACTCGTTCCAACCCTTACAATAAAGATAAATGAAAACTTAACCCTCGTTTAATTTTTTTTCAAAATTTTGCATCAACATTTTAATAAAACTACAATGCAATACTACCTTACTAAAAAACAATCATGATATCCAAGATGACAAATAACCAAATAAGTTTAAACAACAATAAACCACTATGGATTAAAATAAGAGGTAACCATAAGTAAAAATATAAAAGTTAAATTTGGCAACACCATTAGGCTTATAGGTTTATTGGGTTTACTGTGACTATAAAGCATTTTTGTTCTTTGTAGATATTTAGAGTACATCTTAATCCTTCAATGCAAAATCATTTATAGATCTCATAAGTATTCTTTCTTAAATGTATATTTTGTTTTGCTTTTTCACTTTATTTTTAGATATCAATGATGAAATTAGAAAACCATTATGGAGAAATCGTGTACAAAGTTGGAGGGAAAAGAAAAATAAGCAAAAATGTGACATCAAGTTGATAAAGCAACATATCGAGGACAAAGAGTAATAACCATTCCAAAATGAAGCACATTCAAATGTTATCTTTTGAACAATCATTTGTTAAAGATAAAGATCTAAAACAATTAATGGTGTTTACTTTGTTGTTGTAGATTGATAGAAGAATGAGAACCACTTTCTTGGGTCATCCCTCTTTTCCTAATATGCTCACACCATAAAGAGATATAATCATCATGAGGTTGATCGCCCTTGATCTTTTCTTTCAATTTAGAATAACTCACTAGACTATCGAGTGTCAGTAATGCTGCTTATAGTCTATGGCTGACATAAGTTATATTTGAGATTTGGTTTCTAGACTCTTGGGTGTTAGATCAGTTTTCCAAATGGTCACCTAGAAATAGAGAAACATATATCAACAAGCTATCTTAAAGGCGTCCAATTTGAAACAATTGAAATTTATTGAAATTTAGTGTAAACATTTCTTTGTAAAAAAAATAACAGAAGGAATATTTTTAAAGTATAAATACATAAATAACATGGACTTTTCTAATCTTCTTGTGCAACCACTTTACTAAAGAAATAGTCTGCAACGGAAAAAACTCACAAAACATAAAGCTTGTTTCATAATTTTGAGAGTTGAGTAGAGATGTATGAATGAAAGAAAAACATAGTGGATCCAAGCTAAGCAGCATATATCACTTTCAGCAATTGAGGGGTGGTTCATGTTTCGAGCATGAACTCTTTTGTCTTGAGAAAAGCCAAGAGCAACTGAGAAAAATATGTTAAACATTCGTGAATGCATTAGAATTTTGTAGCCAATTATATCATAAAGGTACAAAAGATCCATAAATATGTAAGAATTTTTCATTCGATATTTAGAAAAGATATTAATAAAGGATAATCATCCACCTCCAAACGTTGAGACACGTTGTCATGGACAATCTTGAGTCAAGTCTCATGAGTTAAAGTCATCTTCTGCATAATACATGGAAGTATCATAAATTTTGTTGGAGACCAAATTTTAGGAGACATTTCTATAGAGATAATCTTTTCATATTACCTAGTAATATTGTATTAAATTATCTATATTCATATTATCTTGTTCATTTATTTTAATTTTGTAAGTAATGCAAATTGCTTATGAAGTGGTTAGATTCTTATTAAAAAAGATGGCAATTCATATTGTCACTTGAGTGATAATTTTTTATATATTTTTTTTAAATTTGTCAGTTTGAACTTTATTTAAATAAATAATAAAAATAATCAAATAAATAAATAATAATAATTTATTCATTAGTATAATTATTAATGATTATTGTAATAATTAAACAGATTATTTTATTTCTATTAGTTTCAATATTAGTATTATTAGTTAATTATAATAAATTATTCATATATTATAAATAGTATATAATTTATTATTAATTATTATAATATAATAATGGTTTAGAATAGTTATTATTATTATTATTATTATTATTATTATTATTATTATTATTATTATTATTATTATTATTATTATTATTATTATTATTATTATTATTATTTNTTAGAATAGTTATTATTATTATTATTATTATTATTATTATTATTATTATTATTATTATTATTATTATTATTATTATTATTATTATTATTATTATTATTTAAAAAATATATATTATTTACTTTATATATTTATTTATTTGATGTATAAATTTTATGAGTTTAGGATACATATTTGTGATTCAAGTTCGTAAGATTTAAATTATTTTTTTATAAATTTGTAAATAACTATTTTATTCAATGATATTTTGATAAAAAGAATATATATTATTTATGTATACTAAATGAAGTAATATATATTAATAATAAATGCTATCTTTTTAAGAGTCAATATAAATTGCTATATTGCTAGGTAGCGGTTGCACTTATCGGCATTGCGGAGGGAGGAGGAGGTCACATTGTTATTCCGTTTGGAATTGGAACGGAACGGGCAGGGGGGAACGAATTGTATTGGGCTCTGGTGAGCTGCTACCATTCGATTTATCGGCCTACCATACAATTAAGCCCAATAATGCATATGTATCAAATTATACATGTTGCAGTTAATTGACATACAAAACTCATTCTTTGTTTTTTTTTCTTTTTTTCATGTTATATATCCTAACCCCAAGAGACGTTAAATCTCTATTTCAGTTTCAATATGTATTTTGAAATAAATTTTAATGTTGTTTTTTAAAGGTGGAAAATGTGTAACCAGCTAATACAGCAGTCTTAGGAAATCTTAAGTCCATAAGCTAACTAGTTTTCTAAAAGGTTAAAGTAATATAAGATTAGTCGTGTATTCATATTCCTATTTTCTTATCACCTTGCTGATTATTTTTTCCAAATTCAATTATTAGGTTTGACCTATGGACTTGGTGAAATTGTTAGATTTTTTTTATATTTATATCTAATTATTTTTTTCTGAAATATTTAAAATGTACTAATAATTATATTTATATCCTTAACATTCAAATAAAATCAATTTGGATTTAAAGTCTTTGTATTGGATCATTTAATTTCTTAGATGTTTATATTTTCAATTGTAACGACTGTCGGTTGACATTTTACATTATTTTTTCTTCTCAAATATAATATTATATTTTTTATTGTAAATTATTTACGGAATATAATTTTAAACTTTATAATTTTCAATTAATTATTAAATATATTAATATGCCTCCTGCTTCTGAGATCACTATCAGCCAGTTTGTTTGCTGGAATATAAATAATATAAAGGAAACAATATTTTTTGAGTCAAAAGGAAACAAGATTTTGCTGTCGAAAAACAGGGCACTGATTTAATTTACTGCGTTTTCAGCAGCATTCCGTAACATGGACAGGGATACGGCACCAGTCATTAGCAGGAGGAGGACAGCGACGAGACAATGCCACGACCAATTAGAGATTATGAAGTTAAGTTAGGAAACATAAACTACCAACACAAGCACCAAAACTGGAGCAAGCAGACAGCACCTTCACGCTTGGCCTCATTCATGTTGCAGGCAGTCTTCTTCATCCGTTTCATCTGACAGCGCATGCAACCGCGTGAGCCCACGACTTGAGGTGCTCCTTCATGGCCAAATCATCGGCAATGGAGGGCATGTTGCAAAGGCTCCCAAACGCCACTCTCCGGTCACACAACTTCTCCTTCTCCTCCTCCCAAAGCGGAGCGCAGAATGATCCGTCCGCCGACCGCGGTCTTCTTCCTTGAAGCCGCCGGAGCTCCTCCAAATGCAGGAACCTTTCATCAGCTTCTCTGTTTTCCTTCAGTCTCCTCTTCCTCGACTGCTCCTTCGTGACTTCTTCGCCTTCGTTGCTCCCTGCTCCATTTCTCATCAGCTCCGGTGCTCTGTTTCGGCAGGCGTCCGGAGACCTGAGAGCTCCAGGTTGATTAGGCTTCTCAGGTTGGGCGCTCTCGGGGGAGGGTGATGAGAGGGCGTTGGAGAAGAACCAGTCGGAGTCTAATTGGTGCAGGATCATCTCGTAGTCCATGGGAGTCCACTGTAGAGACGAAGGCGTGTGAAGTAGAAAGGACCCGTGAGTGGGCATGGAACAGGGTAGGCTTTTACTACGAGCAGCAGCAGAGGACTCCTCCCTTTTTAACGGTTCTGTGCGCACGTGACGGCTACCAACACCGAGCAGCCTACGCAACCCATAGACTACTTTTTTGGGGGCCCATTAGATCATCCACTATCTTGTCATGTCGAAAGCCGAAAAGGAAAACATTGAGCCCACAGCCCACTTTGACAAAGGGATAAAATATAATAAAGGACGAATGATTGGGCCCAATTATGTAGCTTGTCTTGGACTCTTAAACGTGCTCGTTGATTGATTCAGAGTTGTTAAATTAGTGGTTCGTACAAAACTTATTTTTTTAAAAATGTTACATTAATTATTAATTCAATTAAAAAAACTGTATGTATCTAAATATTTTTTTTATTAACAACGACGGTTTTTAAGAGTAATGATTCTATTTTATTTATAGTTTAATTTTGAATTTGATTCTCGTTATATTTTTGTTTGTTACTTTCCACGTATTCTAATTGGAAATCGCTCATAATATCTTTTGTAGTTGTGTTTATTCTTGTGTGTTCTTCAAATGTATATGTGGATCCGATACTAAATCAAAATTCATATGTATGGATAGTACATGTTTTTTTTTCTGATGCATTATATATAATAGGAAACATAAAATATAATTATACATACTTTATAAGCACAGCAAAACCAAAATATAGATCAAAGGAAGATATAGACATCTGGAGCACAAAAAGTTTTGAGCTGCGGTAATAATAACAACATTTTTTTTCTCCAAAGTCCTTATCTTACATTTTATTCAAATACCATTGTATCATATATAATGATTAATTAATTAATCTTGATTTAAAAGTTAAACCATCAACATATAATCACGATAAAGTTTGACAACAATCAGAATTAACCACTCTTGGGGACCATATTAATAGTCACTTATTTAGTTTGGGACCTTGGGTCAGTATATTTTCTTTATCTAAAATTACAAATAATTTTGGGTATTTGTTTCAATCAATATATTCATTTTGTATTTAGTTATGCATTTATATAATGGAAAAAAGTGTACATATTGACTCATGCCCTTAGAACTTATATGTTTCATTGTTCAGCTCTCAATTGTAAAGACTCGAAATTTTTATCATGTGCTATACGCACTATACTAAAGTGCATGATTCCTTAACCATTCATATAACTAAAAGATCTCAATAATAAGTGAAAGATGGTTGAAAGAGTGACTCACTTCTATCTTATCTTATAAATTAGAAAACATTCTCGCGCGTTGCACTATTATAAATTATTTGATAAACATATAATATATATGATTATATGATAAGAAAAAGATACATACATGATGACCTGCCAATATGTATTTGATTTTTTAATAGAATTAATGCATAATTTTGTGTTCTACCCAAATAAACTTAAATTGAATTTAAATAGTCATTATCCCCCATATATACATACACAAATACACATATATATGTTCAGCTAAATATATCCAAATTTATAACACATTTTATTTTTCTTATTAAAATGTTGAATGTTAGAAATTGTATTAAGGTCTAATGGATATTATTCTAATTTTTATTTCAATCATTTCATTTTACTGAAAATTTTTCAACATTATTAGTAAGAGTTGTGGCCTAAAACATAAATAGTTTGAAGGATATTGTTCCGATGTCAACTCATTTTTTATTGAGATGAAAAGTTTTAGTTGTGATTGTCACAGTTTTATTTTTATTAAAACATAATATTATAGTAAAGAAAATATATTAAACACTAAAACTTATATATAATTAACAAAATATAACTATTATTATATTTGAATTATTAAGTTTTTTTATAAAAGATTAAGAGACCATTAGAACAAATAAATATAACAAATTATATTATTCATAATACAGCTATTATATTAAAACTTATAATTAGACCAGGTAAGAACAAAATCTAATGCTATCAATCATAGGCATAAATGCTACTCAATATGAATCACGTTTTTATTAATGAAATTAAATGTCAATCTAAATTATCAAAGATAAATTAATTTTCTAAGTCAAAATGATTAATGCATTCCAATTGTGATCAATATGAGAGAATGAGAGGAAAGTGTCATATATTGTGTTTGGATTTAGAATTTTGACTATCAATCACGAGTTAGAGAAAATAAAAAGGTTATGATGTCAAATATCAATATAAATTAATAAGATAATGGTTGTGTTCTTTTATGTTTCTTAACATATATATTAAATGTGCATTCTTATGTGTGATTTTAATGTTGGAGAGAGAAGATGGAGAGATAGAAAAATGAAACAAATTAAAAATTAAATAAGGAAAATGGAATGATAGTGATCTATGGCTTTAGCATGAGCCTTTAGTTGTTCTCTATGTATAATAACTTCGTGATCCCACGGTATCTACATAAAGTCCTCTATATACATAGCGAACAGCTAAAAGCATATAATTTTTAATGCTTTATGCTAAACTTGCAAAAAAAATTGATAGATACAAAGTCCTCTTATATATATATAAATATGTATATCATAGTTATAAAGATGGATCACACGAATAAACACAAATAGAAACCTAAACGAAAAAAAGAAAAATCGTGAAGGTCATGATAGGAAGTGATAGTTGTGCATGGCAGTATATATGCAACCAGATCCATATGTTGAACTTGAAGGCGTGGGGCAAGCGTCTGGTACGGTATGGAGCTCCACTCTGTCGATCTGCCATCGCACCAAGCTCAAGAAGACCATGACATTAGAGTTGCTCGGCCGCCACATCCCGTCGGCGCTCTTATTTTTTTCTTCTCTTTTTCTTGTACTTTGCCTTCCATGAATGTTAATGGTAGTGTACCTTCTTTTGATGGGTAGGTAGAAATATATAGGTTCATCAAGAGGAAATTTTTCATACGTGCATTATAGTTGAAGTAATTAAATGGAATTTTTTTAGTGAATATTATTGTCTAGTTAATGCTATCACTTCTATATTTATACTTGCTCGGGCATGTGATGACAAGTGGATATGGGCTCATGAACCTCACGAAGAGCTATAACATGCTCCGTCTACTACTCCATATGTTGCCAGCCAGACCAACTACCGAGAACTGGAAGGCCACAGTGGAGAATAGTGTGGTCAATTAATATCCCCCCTAAAATTCACATCTTTTGTGGAAACTATTACATAATTGACTACTTACAAATAACTATTTGTCTACCATTGATAATGGCATTAACCCCTTATGACCCTTTTGTGGTTTACAACCAGAATCAATTTCTCACCTATTCTTTATCTGCCATGTAGCTTCTGATCTCTGGCCCTCTTTGAGTCGCAAGTTAACTATAGTTTCACTTTCAGAGATAACTGGGGCACAGGTGGTTGGGAAAAAGAGCGCTCCACTCTATCATATAACTCTATGTAAATTATAGTCTCTTCTTGTTGTTTTTCTCTAGGGTATCTGGGGATTAAGAAATGAAGCATTGTTTAAATCACGCATGGAAATCGTACTGACAGTTTGGTGCAAGGCTATGGCATGCTATAATGAGTATGCGGCAAGCCACTACTCTCACTCTCAGGCAATCCGCCTCCAAAACTAGATTTTGGTCCGGTGGGAGCCCCCTGGCGCCCCTAGAGTTAAAATTAACTATGATGGCTCTTTCACTAGAGCTAGGGAAGTAGGGGGAGCAGGTTTCATTGTACGGACTAACATTGGGGCTTGTTTAGTTACAGGTGTTGTATGACATGATGCAAACTCATATTTGGAGGTAGAAGCATAGTAAGCTTTAATGGGGATAAAGACTGCTAAATACAGTGGATACAAGGATATTATTTTGGAGACAGACTCTATGAATCTCGTTCAAATCCTTAGTCGAAAAACTCAAGTGTCGTGCTAATTATGGAGTATCGTAGATAATATATTGTCTATCGCAACATTTTTTGATAGTTTCTCTTGTACTCACTGCTCCGGGAAGCTAATAGGGCAGCCAACCGGCTCGCAAATATTGATCGATCTGCGGAAACAAATATTTTTTTGGCAAGAGTACGTGTCCCTCTTAGGGCCTATCTAATATTTCGTATTCAGACGCATGTGATCTCCTAAATACTAGATAAATGCATTTCCTTTAAAAAAAATGAATACTATTGTCTACTGGCTTTGACTTCTTCCACTGAATTTCATAATATTAGACATTCTATTATCAGAATATAAGAAGGATTTCATAATTAACTTACATTAATACTAAATATTTTTTAATGAGGTATAGTAGTGTTTTTGTTTGAGTTGCTAGAACATTAAAGATAATTAAAGTCTTAATTACATAATGGATCAATGTGTAACACAGTGGGTTAAAAAATCCAAAAAAAATGACAAAAAGAATGAACAAATGCTCAAAGGAGAAGGCACTTCAAAAATATACCCAATGCCCAACCTTCAATTATATATAAATTTAAAATAATAATTTAACTTTCGTCTGCGAAATTTGTCACTCATTTATTTTTATATGTTCTTACTTTATATCATGCCCATGATCCTTTTAATGCAAATGACATCTAATTTTGAAAAGAATTAAATTTTGAGAATAAGCGTGTTGCCCGCTCCTAAATTAGGTCTTAAGTTTCATTTACTTTTGGTGCCAATTTTTTAATTTGTTAGTAACATACCTTTAAAAATAAATAGTTATATTATTACATACAAATTACACAATAATCTGTTTGTTAAATAACCTTTGAATGCGCAAGTAGTCGGCCAATTCGTGGCTTGCAGTATGGTACAGTTGCTCCTGTCTCACAAATAATAATAAACATGATCAAACATTTCAAAATCTTAAATGTTTTTTTATAGAAAAAAAAAAAGAATGAATAGTAAGGGGATCCAATATTCCAATGGAAACATGAAGATTTTTTTTATTCGGTCAGAGCATCGGAAGTTACGTAATATCCATGGAATGTCCCATAAATATAGGGCGTTAATTGTCAAAGGCACAAAATCTAGTCTCCTGGTGCTACGATATGGACAGTAAAATAATTACATCAGGCAGCTGACATGCATTTATTTGTGCATGGACAATATACAGTGTTTACCATCGTTTCCTTATTCTTTTCCGGTCGTTTAGAAAAAAAAGATAAAATAAAGCTTTATTTTATTTTATCATGTACTTAAAAAAATAGAAAAGATAAAGTTAGTATTTTAAAAAATAGTTATAATGTGAACATTTAACTTTCTAGACAAAAATCATTTTATCAGATATATAAAATTATTTTTTCCTTATAAAATTATTATAACATTAATCTTTATTCGTTAGATAATAATTAGCTAACCAATTATCTGGATCAGTCCCATACTTCCATTCGGTACTTATATCATCTTAATAAATTGTTTTTTAAGTGAAGTCGTAGCCTAATAGTCCTTTGTCTATTTAAGTCATGATTGGCAAACTTATTGAAGTCATTGATTGAAAACTTAATTATGACCCAATCAGGGGTGGACTCACCCTATAAAATATATATATTTATATATACCGCTAGTCGCAGGCAGTAAATAAAATAAATATTAATTATATAATAAAATTATCTAATTGCTCATATGATCAAATAATTTTGATCAATATTCGAAGATTTTAAGTTCAGTTCTTATTAGTGTCATTCTTTTATATATTTTTTATGTATTCTTTTCCTTCCCATTTTTCTAATAATTTGCTTCTGCGTACGTCGTCTCCTCTAAATTTCTATCTTAGTTCCATTCCTGGACACAATATAATCTTTGGGAGAGATATCCCTCCCAATTGTTTTATATATTAAATAATTTTGTACAAAATAATAAATATTATGTAAATATATAAGTTGACCCCTCAAATTTGGATTTGGCTCCGTCTCTCAATATAATAAATCAAACTCAAGTTTTTATGCAAATTCAACATCAACTAATCGTCTAAAGGTTTGATTAGAATCATTTACTTATCAAGGTGCTTTATAGACCCTTTGTCCTTCCGAGAATCCTTATACATGTATTGTAACAGAAATGTACAGTGGAAGAACCTAACAATCAATGGACATAGAAGAGATATGTTTGAGGACAGCAAGGACGAGTTGCATGCATGCTGCTTTTAGCTCAAGTGCGGTCAGAAGAACGAGGACCATCTCAGAAAAGAGAAAGCTGGAAAAAGAGCCCGAGAGCGGAAGCTCCATGGGAATTGTTCCAATATCAAGGGCATATCCTGCAGCATATCCACATCCAGATTTCTGCTCCAGGATCTGCAACTGCTATAAAAACCAAATCAATGGGCAATCTATCAACTCATCAAGCATTGTCGAAGAGAGATCTTGTGAGTAGTAGAGGAAGAGGAGGGGAGTGCTGTAACACTACTGTGAGGTATAAGAATAACAGGCAGTCCTCCTTTGGCACGAATGCTGACGGGGAAGACTTCAGTGGCATCCATGCATGGCTGTTCTTGCCAAAGGAGAATTGCCCTGTCATTCGCCTTCACAAATGACAGAGGTCCTGGTCCCGACATCTTTTTTGCCTCTACGTTTAGAAATTCCACTTATCACTTCGATTTGAAAGATCAAATGCTGAGGTACATATAACTTTTGACAGATTAATACTTGAAATTGATCATGATGACTTCATGGCAGGAAGATCATTTAGTTAGGGTATTTCTGGAAACACCACAAAAAAAATTGAAAGTCATCAAGAGACCGCCCATGTCGACGCAGTCCACATCGTCTCAAATTGACAACCTTAAATAGAGCAGTCAAGTGGACTGCCGCATCGGGGCTCAATTGAGGCAGTTCAGACCGCTTCAAAAAAAAAAATATAATTCGAACAAAAAGAACTTTAGATTAATTTGGGGCGGTCCTTCGAGATCATCTAAAAAAATGTCTATACATCTCATTACTTTCGAACATTTGGCTCAACGAGCGACGGTGGCAACAAGGTCTGATCTCCTCTCCTCTCTGATTTCTTCTCCTCCCATCTTCGATCTCCTCTTTCTCTTATCCTCTCCTCTAATGGCGGTGAGGTCCTCACGGATGCAAGCGAATGCGGGCTGGCACCAGAGGCGGACCCACATATACCTAGAGCGGCCGTCATCCTCCCTCCTCAATTTTTTGATATATAAAATATATATATATATACAAGGTTGTCAAGATCGAGATCTTATATAAGATCGTAAGGGGGTCATAAGATCGAAAATCGTAAGATCGAATCGAGGATCGTAAGATCCTACGAATTAATAAAATAATATATCTTAATATAAAATATATATTTTTAATATTTTTTGCGCTCAATTTTTGAATTAGACTTCGATAAATCATAATTTGATAAATATTTAAGAAATATATATTGAACTCCATTTATATTAATTATTATCATCAAAATTATAAAAAAAATAATTTTTAAATGATTAAAATATTTATTTCAGATTGCATAGGATCGGATAAGATCGTAAGATCGTACGACATAAATTAAGATCCTATTAAGATCTTATACATAAGATCCTCACACTAAGATCGAGATCGGTTAGGGTCCGCAAGATCGTAAAATCGTAAGATCTTAAGATCTAGATCGAGATCTTGACAACCTTGTATATATATATACACGTATATACTAATAGTTATAATTAATAAATAAAATAAATATTAATAAATTATCACAATTATCTAATTCATATAGTGAATACGTGATTTTGACTAGTATTTAGAGGTCTAGGATTTATATCTAGGTCCTTTCCATTTTTTTTATAATTTATTGTTATATATTTTGCGCCCTCCCTCAACTTTTTGGCCTCCATATCTTTCCTTCCTGGGTCCGTTCCTGGCGCCTTTGCTGGCAGGGATGCCAAAACCCCTGCAGTAGGTGGACGCGTCGAGGGGTGCCCTCGCCTCTTACTACATGATGCACACATCCGTAGTTGATCGTCTTTTTAAACAATTATATTTCGATGGAGAAGTAGAGAATCAATGATGTTTTAATTTTTTTCTATTTCAAAATTTTTAAGAATTTTTTTACAAATTTACTACAACTCATATCGTTCATAGAGTACAATATATAAATTTTACATTCTCAAATGTTTAATATTTATTTTTTAATTATTATTTAATTACAAATTTAATATATTAAATTATCTTGAACTTAAAATTTAGTTATTTAATTTTATATATTAAATATATTACAGAAAAAAATATTTTCTCTAGAAAATCATCATTAGATGTAATATATGAATAATCCCGGTCATAGAGGTCTTACTATATATTTTTTTGGAGATTGAATAGTTTATTAACTTTTTGGCAATCGTCTTAGTACTTACGTGAAGGAACAATTAGATATGCACATGTCTAAAATATTTTAGCACAAAAGTTTAAACGATCGATATTGTTAAACTTCATTTATATTGAAAGGTTAAACTAAATTATTGATATTGGACTAAATTTAGAGAAATAAATCGAGTGTCGACAATAATAATGTTGATCATTCTTTGAGAGAAGATGTTATAGTTCAAATATATCAAAATTTTGTTTACGATATTGTCGAAATCAAGGGCGGACCCACATATGGGGAGGAGCCTCGGCCCTTTGTCCCTGGTCAAAATCACGGTGACAGTCAAGAAGAGACACCCCATCCTGAAGTAGAAGAGTTTTAATTTACTCATTACTTCAACCCAACCTTCATGGTCAGGTTGTGAAATTCATTTTGAGTTGTCGTTAGCCATCAAAATGTTAAGTATCAAATCATATTATAATATATCACATATATGTTTTGATGCATTTATGCAAATTTTGAAAGAGGTGACACCAAGTAGTGGACAAATTTCATTGAATTATTATCTAACAAGAAAACATATTTCTAAAGTTGGCCTACAATAAAAAGATTCCTGACTTTTGGATGCCTACGATAATTATCTAAATATTTTTTAAAATTAATATATTGGCCCCCTTAAACATATAAATAAATTAGTGTTAAAACCATAATAAAATTAAATAATTTAGCTTCCATCTAAGTGTCATGATTAGTGGCTAAATTATATATATCCATATGTTAATTAATATGATATACATGATCCTTGAAGTAAATGAAAACTAAATTTACAGTAAAATTCTAACTTTTGACTTTATATTTATTTAATGACTAAAGTAAATTTTGTAGTTTGCATCTATTTATGATTTTCAGTTATTAATTAAGTGTCTTTTATTAGTTTTACTTATTGATTAAATTTATGATAATTTTGTTCTTAAAATTCTATTGTACCTATAAATTTATTATGACAATCTTATTTGAAAATAGTGTTTGATGAAATCGTTGAGCATGTTGAAAATCCTTTTTTTTATTTTAAGTTCTCACTATATATCCCAATTTCTATAAAATTATAGACAAAAAGACTATTTATTCTTTTGTATATGGAATGATGAATCTAATTTTCACTCTTTCAATTTCTACCATGACCATATATATATATATATATAATATATATATAAAGATAGCCTCTATCGATTCGTTTCTATCTTTTTTTTATTTATATTGAAAGAATGTTGAAAAACTTTTTAAATATGTTTTTACGATTTCAAAATTTGATATGCTCTTTCCGAATGTAAAAGGGCATAAATACTAGGTCTTATAAATTATTTTTTTTCAATTATATTAGTTACTAAATAATATAATTTTGTTATTTTAAATTATTATTTTTAGATCTTATTATGTCTTGCCTCTCTTAATTTCTGATCTTGGTTCCGTCTCTAGAAATAGGTGTAATAATGAAGTTCCTAACAAAAAATGGATTATTTATCTCTAATTCAAATATTCAAGAGACTATATTTTTCTATTGGTTCTACATCACAAATGAAAATAAAATTACTCTATTTGAATGTATGTGGTTTGACCTTAATTAAGATCAATATAGGTAGAAGGATACATAACGATTTTAAAATTTTGTCGTCACACTAGACAATATGAAAGGGTTGATCCTTTTATTATTCCTATGTAGTTAGACAAAGTATTATGTAAATTATTTTGAGAAGTTGAAGGATAAAAACCAATATTGAATAATAAAAACTTAAGTAAGAAATCGAATTGAAATTGAAGGTGTTTTAGAAGTGACATTTAAAGACGATTCAATGAATTTTATAGAACATATCACCTACTTTGAACTAATTGAACATTTACATAATGTGGATGTTTACAGGATGAAGTTAATATTGAAGATGTTGATATCAACGAATAAGTCATTGAAGATGAAAGTGTAAATAAAGATAATTACGAAATATCATCTTGTTCAGTTAGTGAATATGAAACAAATAAATTCTCTAATGATGTCGAATAATATTATTTATTATTTTAATATGTGTAATATGTTAGTATGTTTTATAATGAACATGCTTGTAATCTTATTATTTATGTTTAATGACTAGTGGTTTAAAAATCTACAAAATGACACAATTAATTTGTCGGACACATCATTCTCTTTACTTTCCCATGAGTCATACATTTTTTATTTTATAGTTTTTTTCTTACATACTTTTCCATTCTTCTTTTAAATCAAATATTATTTATTCTTTTTAAGAACATCCGAATATTAGTAATTGGTTCTTCAGTTATGAATATCAATCGTCTCAAACTTTAGTTGAAGAAATTAATGATGCGACAAAACTTGTAAACCCATTTCAAGTTATTTTTAATCTATACGTTTATTACAATGCTTATTTTTATATAGAATTTCTTTTGAAGTTAATAAGTTTTTTTACATCTATTTTTAAAATATACAAACTAATATGATTTTTTTACGAATGTTTTCCTCAGAAAATGAAAGGAGAAAGCTACCTCCTTACTTCTAATGATATTTGATAGGCATTCCAAGATTTTGACCAAGGAGTTGTACTATCTCCTTCTATTTGCCAATGCTGAAACTAAAATTTCAAATTTTGCACAACATGTTGATACATCATATTTGTGAAATAAAACACATGTAGAACTTGATGGACATAAGAGGTAAATATTTGATCTCATTTGAAATTTAGACAACATAAGTATATTATCACTAATTAACTCCTTAACCTATAGATTTGTGCCATCTAAATATGTTGTCGTTCCTTTCACTTGAGTAATTCGGCATAAATATAATCATAGTTGGTTGGCTTGAAAAGAAGTACCTGAGCAACAAAATATATATTGTTTCGAGAGTTTTAGGTTTGTATTAGTTTTTTAAAATAATATGATTGTAAAAATATTTATTTAATTTAATATATTTTCATATTATTGTAGTAGTATGTTTAGTAGGACCTCGTGTAAAATAACCAAATGTATAAACTTTCAACACCCATTGCTCTAAAAGATTATCACCCCTCTTAGCTAAGGCACAAAGAGATGAAGAAAAAGTCTTCTTGGATTGGTGATTAAGTATAAGTCGAATTATGCGTCAAGTAGTCGATTGAAAGCTATAAGAAAAAAAATGTGAAATGACAAAGAAATTGTGCATTAGAGAAAATGTGAAATGACAAGAGAAAGAGCTAAGTAGATAACACACTATAGATGAATTTTTTTATGACTTATGTGAAAAATAACACATGGAGTTTAGCTTTTGCGCATGAAACATATTTAATAATTTTATTATATCACTTGACTTTTAAATAATTTTTTTTGAAATTATCTCTAGTTAGTTCCTTTTATTATATGAGGAGTATAAAACTAAAGAAGATGAATATTTGATTTAGTGTACTCAAGAGGGAGTTACCCCAATGAGTAATAAATAACTCTGGACTCAGCATATTGGCATCTACGAAAGATGTGCTTATGATTGTGGATCTATAATTCGTTATTTTGATTTTCCATCGTCCTACGAAATAATCGGGACCATCAAATACAACAATGAATAGAATCCCTTAAGTATCAATTGTAATAGAAGGAGGAATTTGTACAACAGTCGTAAAAATAAAAGTTGAACAAACTCAATGTAAACAACATAAGGAATTTAAATCGATGATGATGAAGTTTATGATGACTTAGAATTGCCAACAAGCCAATGAGAAGAAGAAAAAGGAGGACGAAGATTTGTGATGTGTGTAAAAAATTAAGAATGAAGATATTATTATTTTTTTATAAAAAAAATGTATGATGTGTGTATTTATTAGTTTGTGAAAATTATGACGATGATGATAAATTTAGTTTGTTATATGTATATTTTTATTGTATTGCTAAGACTGTTATATATTTTTTTAAAATTTTTTTACATATTTTTCAAACCGCCTAAAAAATATATGGTTTGAGGCGGGATGGTCCACACGACTACTTCAAAACTCCTGGACCACCTTAGTATGAGGCGGTCTAACGTGGGATGATCCACGCGACAGCCTCAAAACTCCTAGACCACCTCAATGCTCTGTTAGACTGCCTTCGTTGAGGCAGTCTTTTAGATCGACTCAATTTGAGTCGGTCTGTAACTGCCTCAATATAGGTGGTCTTTGAAAGTGTTTGCAACTACGCTTTTACCCATGTTCCTTTTTCATCACTTGACCATCTCAAACATTTGGTTAAATTCACTCATGTTTTTTTTAGTAAAAAAATTAAACATTTGCCACTATAACCGCCTATTAATTAGTACAAACTCTTACTAACAAATTCAATAGCGAGATGCCATTAAATATATATAAGCTCACTTAGTAAATTGACCTTACGACCTTTTTAATGTAGATCACCATTAATTTATATAAATGTGAGATTCAATTAATTGCTATAAGTTTTTATTAATCAAATACACATATTACATATATTTTTGGTAAAAAAACACGAGTGGGAAATTATAACAAGAAATGAATTGTATATAATTTATTAATGAATAATGATTTGATTGCTAAATCATTTGAGAAAAAAAACTTGAACATCTTTTGGATTGATTATATTGAAATGTCAATCATTATTAAGAATAATATATAATATATATATATATATATATATATAAGATTTATAACTCCGAACTAATATTTTCTTTTCACAACCAATAATAATAATTTATTTGTGCAATCGAACCAATGATTTCCCATCTCGACTCAAGCCATATCGTGCATTAGATTAAGACACTTGTTTACACTATAGTGGTTGTATATCGAGAAGCACTACTACAAAATTAATGGTATGTTAAATTTTTAACAAATTATTATAGTTATGAGTTTATTGCAGTATTTAATTTGTAGTAATATTTTTTGCAAGAGAAAGAGCTAAGTAGAGAACCCATTGTAGATGAATTTTTTATGACTTATGTGAAAAGTAGCACATGGAGTTTAGCTTTTGCGAGGAGACATACGTAATAATTTTATTATATCACTCGCCTTTTAAGCAAAGTTATTTTGAATATATCTCTAATTAGTTTTTTTATTACAGAAGGAGTTTAAAGCTAAAGAAGCTTATTTGACTCAGTGTATTCACGAGGAAGTTACCCCAATGAGTAATAGACAACTTTGGACTCAACATATTGGCATCTCCGAAAGATGTGCTTATGATTGTGGATCTTTTGTTGGCTATTCTAATTTTCCATGGTCTTGGAAAATAATCGATACCATCAAATACAGTAACGAATAGAGTTTCTTAAGCATCAATTGTAACAGAAGGAGGAATTTGAACAACAATCGTAAAAATAAAAGTTAAATGAACTCAACGTAAACAACACAAGGAATTCAAATGGATGATGATGATGTTTATGATGAATCAGAATCGTCAACAAGCCAATGAGAAGGAGAAGGAGGACGAGGACGATGATTTGTGATGTGTGTAAAAAATTGAGAATGAAGATATTATTTTTTTTTATAAAAATTGTATGATGTGTGTATTTATTAGTTTGTGAAAATTATGATGATGATGATCATGATCATGATGATGATGATCAATTTAGTTTGTGATGTGTATATTTTTATTGTATTACTGAGATTGTTATTATATTTTTTTATATTTTTTAGACTATCTAAAAATTATATGGTTTAAGGCAGGATGGTCCACTCGTCTACCTCAAAACTCCTAGACCACCTCAATATGAGGCTTGTCTATTAGACCGCCTTTGTTGAGGCGATCTTTCAGATCGACTCAATTTGAGTCAATCTGTAACTGCCTCAATAAAGGCGGTCTTTGAAAGTGTTTGCAACTGTGCTTTTACCCATGATCTTTTTTCGCCACTTGACTGTCTCAAATTTTAAATTTGAGATGATTTTGATCATCTCAAATCATAATTTATGGTTAAACTCAAACTCATATTTTTTAATAGAAAAATTAAACATTTGCCACTATAATCGCATATTAATTAGTACAAACTCTTACTAACAAATTCAATAGCGAGATGCCACTAAATATGTATAAGCTCGCTTAGTGAATTGTACCTTACTACCTTTTTAATGTAGATTATCAGTAATTTGTATAAATTTGAGATTCAATTAGTTGTTATAAGTTTTGATTAATTAAATACACATATTACGTATACTTTTGGTAAAAAAAACACGAGCTATAAATTATAACAAGAAAATGAATTGTATATATTTTATTAATGAATAATGATTTGATTGCTAAACCATTTGAGATAAAAAAAACTTAAAAATCTTTTAGATTGATCATATTGAAATGTTAATCATTATTAAAAATTATATATATATATATATATTTATATATAAGTATATAAGATTTAATGGAGGTGTATCCTATTTAATTAAAGTATATTGTGTATCCTATCATCGTAAGTGCTCATTGTTCACTTTTCTAAAAAATAATGATTATTTCTGCAATCGAATCAATAATTTCCCATGTCGACTGGAGCCATATCCCCTTATCACATGCCTACTGTTGCGCCTTGATTGAGCTACCATAAACTGTTGCTTATTCTCTGTCCTTCCTCTTAATTCGACCAATTGAAAAGGCAATGGAACCCGTAGGGCGCCGCCACCACTGCACCCAAAACGGCATGGACGATCTCTTTGGCTTCGTGGTCATGGGATCAGCAGTGATCAACTGCCCCTGTTTGGATTTGGTGCTACTGTTGCAGCAATTCCTTAATTAACAGGACTATTTCTAAGTTCTAACACTTATCCATTGTGTTTTTCTCAGTGCCAGTATTGTTTTTCACAAAAGATTGAACATTATGGAGACAGCAACACTTTTTTCTTGTGAAGCAAATGAATTAAACGTACAACATAAAGAAAAATAAAGTGATCTGATCGAGCTTGAAATGAAGAGAGTTTATGAAGTTTGTGTTCATGCATGTTCCAATGTTGCCATCAGATGCTTCTAAAGCATATCTTAGGCTCTTCATAAGGAAGTTAAAACCCTGTTAAAAAAATCATATGTGAGTCATGATTAATGCGTTAGTTTGCTCTCAGTGGCAGAGGCACATTTTTTGGTGAAGAATGTGAATAAATCAACAAAAAAATGCAATGCTGGCGGAATTAAATAGTTTAGCAAGTAGAGAGATTCTAGCCAGTCCTTATTCATGGATCAATGTTAACATTAAAGTATGAAGCAGCATAAGGACACAATTTATATAGCATGATTTTTCACTCGCATGAGATAATATTGTGTAGAAGCATGGTATTGATCAAAGACACATCTAATGGATAAGACCAGAGTGCGCATCCGTTAATTTTCTAAACTTCATGAACCAAAGAATTTGTAGTTTAATAAGTACACTTTCTAAGGAATCTGGCATGAACCTGTATCAATCATGCACATAAGTATGACCATCTTGTAAAGCACATAAAAAATGAGATGCTCGTCTTTGGAAAGCAGAGATCAGACAGAGCCATCAAATCTGACTAACTGAGCATTCTTGAAGGACTAATCCATTCTTAAGTGGATCCGTCTCACAAGAAAGAAAGAAAAAAAAATCCAATCATGGCTACAGATCAATTCTTGTTGAAGACTACTAATTCATTGGATCCATCTCATGCAAAAAATAATAATAAAAGAAAAAAAAATAAAAAAAAAAGAAAATGCATTCATGATGAGAGGATCAATTGTTGTTGAAGGCAATATGCTAAAAGAAAAATGGGAGAAAAAAAATATATGAATGAAGTAGATTCATGCATGCAAATATTACTGCAATGATTGGCCCAGAAGGTTTGTGCTCGAATTAAAGGACCGAAAGTTAATAGCTTCGAGTTCGAACTTCAAAATCATCAATTTGATTAGAAGAATATCATCTTTGTTTTTTGTCTCGACTCCGAATTAATCATATATTAATAGATTTGGACACCAAGGGTTCTGTATGTGTAACCATTTTTGTTTTCCTCAAAGCTGGCTGATCTCAGTGGTGAATCATTGATTAGTTATTCGACTCATCCATTTGAGCCTTTAATTAAGGTCAGAAACTTGGGGAAGAAATGCATGCATAATGCCATGAGAAGGACTGTGCATAAAGTCAATCACATTTAATTGTGACAGCTTCCTAATCGATCAAGGAGAAGAAGCTTGGGACCATGAGTGGAATTGCCAAGGAATTCTTAGTTTTCATCGATGCCCAAATCCTCCACAAAGGATGGTATGGTTGTCATAACAAGGCAGCTAGCAAAGTACTGATCAAACCTTGTCCCATTACAGTTCCACATACAATAAATAATGCTCGATGTCAACTGCCTCTTTTTGCCCCCTTTTTTCTGTAGGATTCATCTGTTAGCGTCTGATATGTTCCTATGAACTACAATTAATGTTACTTTGGGGGCCCTTTGTTCAGATCTTGCACTGTTTTATCTGTGTGCCAAGGACGTCGTCACTGTTAACACATTTGTTCTGAAGACGTCATGCCGACAAAATTGTTCATTAATATTCTTCTCCCATGTTGGTAAGCTTGAAACAGAGCAAAAAAAAAAAAAAAAGAAAAAGAAAAACTTTCAGCCCCTTGACCAACTTGCAATAAGAAACTTATTTATGATGAGGTAGAGAAAAGCCAATACGAGGTACAGAGGCCTTCTGCAGTAGCAAATTATTGCCTCCTCTCCACTAGACCATCACCTCTTTCCCCTTTTTATTCTGTTTGTGTGTGGTAAGAACAGCTATGACCACGTTTGCACACTTCCATGCCAATTAACTATAGCTTGGCGGAAAGTTTCATGTATTGTGAGAAGGTTGTTGTAGATTTGTAGGATTTGGATATAAGAACTTAAGTTTTTTTATATAATTCTCAAAATTTGATCAATTATATTAATAAACTTTAATGTAATATTTTTGAATAAAAAAGTGTGATGATGTAGAATTAAAAAATTGATTAGATATTTTAATTTTATGAATATTTGGATGAAATTTTTAGAACTAAAAATTATTTTATTTGATTAAATGAGAAGAAAAGATAATTTTATTTTTCTTAAAAGATAAAAATACTAAAATAAAACTATAATAAGCTGTTATAATAATTTATTATTATTTTAAATGATCAACATAATATAATAAAACATTGCACATATCCACTAAATAATTAATAATACCAAATTAAACTTATTTATAAAGTTTTTAATTAATAATATAATTTCCTAAATTAATAAATTATTTAGACCCTTCTCGGATTTAACTTACTTATAATATCAAATTAAGCATATATAAAAATTTTTAATTTATATATAACAAAATAATTTGATTATAAAATAGATATATAAAAATATATCAAATAACCTTATAATCTAACTTGTACATAACTTCATATTTTAATTAAATAGTTATATGCTAATTTAAAGTTGAAGTGTTTTATTTAAAATATACATAAATGAAATAATATTACTAATATAATAATTTATCATCATCGAAATAATTATTTAATATACTTAGTAACAATGAAGATAATTATTACTTATTAACAAATTTTAGAAAATTATAATATAATATATTTAGAAGAGTATATTAGAAGATATTTATTGTTAAGTTATTATCATAATTTAATAATATATAATAAATAATATAATTATATAAATCAATAATCAAATAATAAATATATAAAATAGATTCTCCTACTTTTAAGTCTATGCTAGACGATAAAAAAAAAGAAAGTTGATTCTAACCATTTGTTAGAATCTGCCCAAGTAAACAAGAATTGGAGTTTGAGAATTAATCGGAATTACGCGTTGACCAGAACTAAGGTTTTGATGAATCCCATTAGAAAATGATTATATATTTGATAGAATCATCGAGAAATAGGGCTGATTCTGACTCTACTTTTCGGATTCAAATGGGCCCATAGTATTGTAGCTCTCACTCATGAATTAAGATATTTCAAATTTAGTAATTACTATGAGACTTATATATATTATTAATAATATTTTAAAATAAAAACTTAATTGAAAACTCATAATATACTCTATAGTTTGAAATATCTCCACATACAATAGTCTTCTTGTTGCCCGGACAATGAACGTGGTGTCAAACTTGGGATATGTTATGTTCTGTTCAAAACTGAAAATATTTTAATGTTAATTTTACGATAGAAGTCTTATTTTTGTAGGAACTATTGCATATTTCATAGAGTTGAAATGTTATGTTCTGTTCAAAACTGAATATATTTTCATTTTAATTTTACGATAGAAGTCTTATTTTTGTAGGAACTATTGCATATTTCATAGAGTTGAAATGTTATGTTCTGTTCAAAACTGAATATATTTTCATTTTAATTTTACGATAGAAGTCTTATTTTTTTAGGAACTACTGCATATTTCATAGAGTTGAGTTCAGTTGATATCTAAGTCATTGTAATTTTTTCTAAAGTCTTTAATCTAATATTATTTTTCGGGTGTTAAAGAATATTAAAGTAATGAATCTAATATTTTTCTTTTACTTGGGATGTTGTTTGCACAGTCCTTCTCTATGGTTCTATCAAGGCCTCAATAATGAGCACAAGAGTTTGACTAAGTTCATGCATATTATAGAAATATTATAGATGACCCCACTAGCAGCAAGTCAATGAACAAAGTCCGAATTAAAAAGAAAAAAATTGGGACAGAAGAGAAAGAAAAATATCGATCCAAGTTGCTGGTGTCATTAACTCCATGACTACTCCCAATGTGGATATAAGAATAGGATAATCGAAATAATTGAGTGATTGGGTCGCCACTCCTGATCACAAACGGAGAACGCGGAGCACGAACTAGTTGTTAATTTACATGAACAGTTGGATTTGGATGTGCAACATGACAACAATAATACAGTGTGCCCTTTAAAATACACTCATATTAACACTGTACAGTATTGTCTAAGATCATCTGACCATCAGCTAACAATTTCGTCACTTTTTTAGCTTGTAGAAAATAAAGCAAAACTGAAATTCAATTTCTTCTACATGCATGTATGCAGAGTTTTTAAATTTTAGGTTAATCTGATTCTCTACGGGATTGAGGCCATGGGTCTTTCTCTGTAACAGAAGAAAAAAAATATTCTCTTGTAGTTATTCACATGCATGCCCTACTGTTAAAATTGCAAGTAGGGCTAAATAGTGTTAACTGGGATCCACTAAATATTTGTTAATCAGGAAATAGTGCTTTATGAATGTTTTCTTCTGAATTATTGAGGACAATATATATCAACGTGATAGGAAATTATCAAAAGATCGATATTTTTGAAATTTGAACTTCAGCGTGATCTCAACTCTTAAAATTAATTTAGATTGTTGGAGGTGAAATAAAAATTTAAATATTTGATTCCACCTTCATAAAAATTTAACCTTTTAATATATTAGTCCAAGTTGACAGCACCCATGCACCTTTTCCTCCCTCCATCGATCGGATGCAGTCATGGAGAGCATCCCCTCCCTCGTGTATAAAAACTTGAACAAAGGACAAGGGCCTCTAACTATTTCTTATACACCTCCCACACCAGCCTTGTATAGTATTTTAAGAATACCACAAAGATGCCTACCGTGACTAGCTGAACTGCTCCATCCGTCGCCATTTGATCCCCCTCCACCACCCACCACATCGCCATTACGGACCACCACAACGCCAACGCAAAGTTTCATGCACGCATGCATGCATGTCAGCCGGGAGCCGACCATTTCTACTCGATCCTTGAGAACAGGTACAACCATAATTACGCATCTGTAGCTTTCTGGTGATCCATGGACGTCGGCCATCACTACTGCAGCAGCGACCTGGACTCCTTCGAGCCCGAGGAGCTCGGGATCGCGCCGAGCCCTCCTTCCAGCGGATCCATCGGCGGTACTAGCACGAAGCCTCGTCACCCGGCGGCAGACTCCGCTGCCTCCTCGCCTTCGGCAAAGCGTAGGTGGGCTACCGGCTACTGCATATATATCTCTGTTGCGCCGCCACCCTGATCACTTTCCTTATGTATGACATACTGAATCCTTCGTTTACATATGCATGGGTCGACAGTCGCCGGTCAGTTCAGAAGCAAGTGGTGACGATACCGATCTCCGAGACGAAGGGCGGCGCCGGCGAGGGAGCTCCGCCGTCTGACTCGTGGGCTTGGAGGAAGTATGGACAGAAGCCGATCAAGGGCTCGCCTTATCCAAGGTAAATCTATGATTTGCTTTTGCAGTTCATCGTGTATCTACTTAATTAACCGGAGGTGGTCTAATTAAGGAGACTTGTGTGACATGGGGGAACTGGTGAGCAGGGGTTATTACAGGTGCAGCAGCTCCAAAGGATGTCCAGCGAGGAAGCAGGTGGAGCGCAGCCGCGACGATCCTTCCATGATCATCGTCACCTACTCCTTCGACCACAACCACCCCTGGCCGATCTCCAAGAACCACCATCACAACCACCACAAGCCTCCTGCGGCAGAACCTCCAGCGCCCGTCGAGGAAGAGCCTCCCCTACTGTCACTAGAGGAGCAACAGCAGCAGCACATGTTGACGTCGGAGTCCAGCCCTCCCGAATCCGCCGACCGCGACGAGAAGTTTTCTGATCTCATTGGCGACGACGAGTCGTCTCTATTGGTGCCCTCCTGCGGGTTCAACTGGTTCTCCGATGTTGGCTCCCCGGTCTCGGCCTCCCCCGCGGGCTCCGACGAGCTGCTCTACGGTTCGGCCTTCTTCGGCGGTCCGACAGCGGCGGTGTCAACCGGATTCCCCACGGAGGAGCGGGAGGAAAGCACCTCCGCTGGAGGCGGAGGCGGAGGCGGAGGCGGCGTGAGTTGCGAGGACGACGCGCTGTTCGCCGGGCTGGACGAGCTCCCGGAGTACTCGGTGGTGTTCCGGCGAGGGGCGGCGTCGGCCGCGTGGATGGGGACCACGACCGGGTGAGTAAGTGGACTTCCGCTCGCATGCGGATGGTGACCGTTGATTGGATCTAGCGGGAGTGTCGTGCGGCGTACGATTGGGCTAATCATTCTTGGTTTTGCTGACGTAAATATATTTTTGTTTTCTCTCTTGAGTTTTTTTTTTAAACTTTTTACTCATAGTCGATGTCTCCAATAAAAATAGATTTGATTTCTTGCAAATTGAGTTCAAATGCAACATATAAATATATATATATATATATATATATATAATGAGAGAGAGAGAGAGAGAGAGAGAGTAAAATAATAAGGGAGTTGTTGAAAGGGAGGTTTTGGAGGCACATGGAAACGTGAAGGCCTCCATCCGCGCGGCGGCTGCGCATTCGTCGCCGAGTTCGTCGTCATCGCTTTTTGATTGAGCTGTAAACACGTATTTACCTCTGAATGGCGATGCAATGTTGTGTACTGTGATACGCTACACAAGTACACAACTATTTACATTTTACACCGCAATGCAATTTTTTTTATCTCGACAACTCACACTTGATCTGGTATTCATAGAGACAGCAAAAAACTTTCCGATTATATGATTACGTTAAATCCCGATCTACCATCTTGTAACTTCATAAAAATACTAATGTCATACTCTTCTCAGTTATACCTTTATTTTGTTTTTAATCTTTTTTGTTTAATTTAGCTCATTTCTGACCACAATTGTATTTATTTGTTAAAAGTTTTTATTTACTGTGTTGATTAATTGGTATAGATAAATGTCAAAAAATATAATTAATATTGACTTTCATGATAATTATATTTTTTAGTTAATTATTAACTTTATAAAATCACATGAATAGAATGGTTTTGCGTTCACCCAATGCAATCCTATATTTCATTATATATTCTCTTAATTATGCTTTAATTAATTATTATACATAAGAATATAAAAGCGAAGTGTCAACTTATGTTTTTAAAGACACATTACCAGTTAACCAAAAATACCAAGAAAAAGGTAAAATGTACTATCGATAATTTTTATTATCCTTACATTTGGTAAACTATTTTAGACGAGTGAGATTGAAAATAGTTCAAAAATATAGTAAAAATAGATAAATAAAAATAAGGCTAAAATTATTCAAAACCAGATTTGCTTATCCTATAATACATTTACGTCATTTCTTATTTTATCATTAAATTTACTCTAACATCATCCAAAACGATCTGTCTGATCGCAGTTTGAATTCGACAAACCAATAGTTAAAAAAAGAACAATTAATGACTATTACATTATTGACTCTAATTATATATAACTAATCATTATTTTAATATGACCATTACATTCATTTAATAAGCATAGACTGATTCAAATTATTATTATTTAACTTATATAACGAATTATTATAAAACCGAGTCAATCTTAAGATAATAATGGTAATTATATATTTCCTTATGACAAACATCATTGGGTTAATTGAAATTAACATTTCTTTTTTTTTTGTTAATTGAACCATCGATCTATTAATTAATCAATAAATTAAAGGATCTGGCTTAAGGTGCAAGTTTAAGGCAGGAAGTGTCACTAGTCATTAATTAAATAATCGCTTCTGGCATGGTATGGTGACAGGAATTGTAGATAACACAGAATCGAAAAGTTAAGTATTTAATTAATTAATCAAACAACTTTGAGATTAGACCAACATCGCTATCTGAAAATCAGAATCCATATCCTATCTGATCGATGTACTATAGTGTATTAACTGTTATAAACTAATAAATAATAATTGGACATATGGGATTAGGGGTGTAAGAAAGAAAAAAAATCTGATTGAAAAATCAAACCGCAAGACTGATTAAATTTTAAGATAACTTTTTTAATAAAATAATATCGACTCCTATAACCCACATGAAATAGAGGGGGGAGGGTTTGTGGGGCGTTTTTTATTTTTAAATCCTTTGCTTCTATCATCTGTAATTAATTCATATGTATGTTTCTCTTATTATTGACCTAATGATTTTATATAATTTTATTTTATATCTATTATTACACGATGGAATTCATAGTATTTGATATTGGTAGAATTACGGGGCTAAATTATATATATATATATATATATATACTCGTTTCTTATTTTAATTTTTTTCCTATTTTTTAAAAAAATTATAAACATAAGAAATTGCCAAAAAAATGATTGAATTTTTTAAAATATTATCAAGATAAAATATTATTTTTTTTATCGAAAGAATTCCTACTTGAACCACTTTCACCCTAACCAAAAGCTAGCCAAATTCAAGTTATGCAAATTTGATTCTGAATTTTCAAGTTTATTGTCATTGCGCTACAATTTTTCCTATAATAAAATTAACTATTAACACATAAGACACCAAAAAGAAGATAATAAAAATTCGAAAGATTTTATATTAAAACTAAGTACTAAACCCTTGAGATTTCAAAAATATCATTTCCTTTTGTGGTTGGGGTAGTGTTCTATCCTAATCCGTAGTCACCAATTCAATCCAAGATTTTTTTTTTTTTTTTTGCCAAAGAAACTGCATGAAAGTTCCCAATGTTGAAAAAGAAGTGTGTCCTTAGGTTTTCATCTGGCGGCTCATGTCCCTGCAATTTATATTTTAAAACACGCTATTTCTCCATTTATCTAGTATCAAATACGCCGATAAAAATCCTTATATGCGAAATCAAAATTTCCCATATAAAAATGCCTCAAAACAGTAAAAAAAAAAGAATTATAACATGTTAGAGAAAAAATGCATGGAAAATGCTACTTTTATTATTTTACTTTATACGAATATAGCCTAAATTTCTATTTGTTGTATAAAAAACCAACTTTTATTTTTTATTAGATTTAGCCAAAACTTTGTTTATTGTATAAAACTACCAACTCTCGATGTTTTCTCATATATAGCTTCAGAATATATTTTCTAAAAAAATCATTGGATAAGGGAAAATATATTTAATATATATAATTTCATACTTAAAATATCAAAGGAATCGAGAAAAAAACAATTTTGTGTCATAAAAGTCATTAATCTTAATGATATTAATAAAAAAAATAGTTGTTCAATAAATAATATAAATTAGATATTGTTGATATATGTTTATAAATGATTGAATTAGTAATCATCCATTTTCAGAAAAAAATTAACTCAATTACATATTTATTTGTATATACCAATGATAATATAAAGAATCTCATTTATCTATAAAAAATTATGACATCAAACTTAATAATTATCTTAAAAAGATATTATGATGCTAGATATGAAAAAATATTAAAAATTGGATAATTTTATTCAATAAATAAAATTTAAGTTAGATTCAACACAAATAGGAAAGTTGGTGAGTCCTTTTTATCCACCAAATAAATTTTTAGGCTACATGTACAAGAAAAACATAAAAAATGAGGTTTTTTGGTATGAGTTTCTCGACGTGCTAATAGTATAGTTTGACTATGGCACCATGTATGTGATTCTAAGCTGGCGAGAACTAAAACCTCAAACTTTTGGCTATTTCCATTAAACAAACATCTTGACCAACATAGTTGGTTAGGGCATTTAAAAATTATATTTTTAGAATTGATGATTAATAATCGCGAGTTTAATTTTTAAAATTATTAATTTAATTAAATTTTCGTTCTAATTGAAATATTAAATTAGTCAAATACTAATAATTTTAAATATTTCGAAAAAAATCTTTTTCTATGACCAAATCAAAATGTGCTCGTCTGATCGACAAATTGATGAGAAACAGAAACTTAAAATATATTTTGGGCAAATTCCTATCAAATTATATTTGTAAAAGTAACACTTTTGTTTTCTAGTTTTAACACTTTTTTAGCTTATGTGTAATGTTGATAACTTTAGTTTATATCACTCTATTATGTGGACTACTAAAAAGAAATTAATTTTTAATAGGAAAACTCGGAACATGTCAACTTTGCTTTAAATATATTAGATAAGTTACTAATTATCCAAAAAAATGTAAATCATTTGAAAAACAGTTTTATTTGGTAATCGTACAGTTATAAAGAAAAATATAAATCACAAGATTTCGGAGCCAACAAGTTTGATATTATTTTGTAACCGAAAAAAAAAAGTTTGATATTATTTGAGTAAAGACAATAGAAAAGTATGCAAACAAAAGAGTCGGACCCCTGAAGGAAAAAAGTCAGAAAAATAAAACAGAAGAGTCTAGATACAATAACTCATCTTCCTATACTCGGAAGTTTCTGTAATAATTCTAATAAAAAAAATAAGAAAGAAATTAAAGGAACCCATTGGCCCACTCACCCGGCCCCTAATTGAACCCCAAAACCCTTATAAACCCCACCTATAAATCCTCAAACCTTTTTCACATTTCTCCACTAAGAACCTTAAAAGCTAAGGTTTAGACATAGTATTGCATCCTTTTCTGGAAGCTCATCGAGAAGGGACTCTTAAGCAGGGTTACACAAAATCAAAATGAAAGGAAGTAAAAAAGAAGAAGAAACATACATATGGCATTATAGTATAGATATTAGAGAAGAAAAAATGTATATAAAATGATCCACCGCTCCTTTCCAAATGCATGCAATTTAACATTGTTTCACTTGTTTTATTCAATATTGCTTCATTAAGACCCATGATTCTTGCACATGAAGTAAGGAGAAGACTTTTAGATTATTAGATTGTGTTCATATAAGCATGAATGGATAAAATGTGTAGTTGATTGTATTGTTCATATTAAATTGACACATTGAGCTGATTGATTAGCATTGACATATGATAACTTAGGATTCATTGTTATTAAAATTATATGCACACATATAAACTTGACAATTATTATGTTAAAACTTTAATGGTTATCACGACAGGATATACCATTTGATAGATTGAGTCAATTGTCAAACATAGGATTATGACGTTAGATGATGCAATTGTTGTTTGAAATGATTAGAAATTGACAAAAACCTTAGACAATTAGGGATAGGACAATATAAAGCTTACCAGGACACTCGACTACGGGTGGCAGAACGTGACTACTGCTTATCTCCCTCAAGCTCGTAGCACACCAGTTCTGGCTACAAGTCACCCGTAGCCATCCATAGATGACTTTCATATTTTAATTAAATTAACTTAGTTATATTTATGTGTTAACCGTATACTTTTATGCTATTATTTTCTACCGAATTAATTTTTTTATTACACAAACTATGTTCATGCTTTTATGATTGATAATTTTGATTGATTATTGATGTCACCTAGAAACTGGATTACGTGTTAAGAAGAAAAATAGGATTAAAATATGCAATAATTATTAATGTTTGATTTATTAAATTTGGCAGTGAAAAAAGATTTGCCTATAAATTAATTGATTGAGTCATAGACATGTGGATGTGATTATCTTCGAAAAAAAACACTCGGATGCACATGACGACTCAGGCTTAGCTATACGATGTACATGACAATCCTTCAATGCTTATGAAATTAATCACTCAGCTGATTGATTGAATTGAATTGGATGAACAAATTGAATTGAGCACGAACCTATTAAATATTTACAATTGAAATTTAATATGAAATAATGTTATTAATATTCATGCCATTATTAATATTGAATTGACATTGGTATAAATAAAATTGAAATTGATCGTTGCATATTAATCGAACTTTTTGAATAATTGATATATTGATTCATTGTGTGCTTGGCATATCTTTCCTCTCGACATGGAAAATTTTTTCCTGCAATATAAATACGTTCAGGCGATTCAGATTGATCATTGATAGTGATATTGTTCATGGCAAATTATTATATATGTTAGATTATCGAGTTATTTATCATATGTTAATATATCAGTTCTTAGTGTCTGAGATTATGCTAGCCTTTGGGCTTATAGTATAAAACTTATATTAGATTATCGATGTATTATGTGTTATTTATGTTGAGAATCATCATGAATTAATATACTTAAATATTCAATCTTTTACGCTTATCGAAAAATTTTCGTTGCGAGATTATCTTTTTAAATTATTATATGTCTAAATATTTATTGCTTTCAATGTTAAATAAAAAACTGATATATAAATGTTATGATTTTACTGCACATATAATTAGTGTACTTTATCGAATATGCTCGTAGCGTCGCTCAGATCCTTTTCCTTAGAGGATAAGGTCAGCATGAGCAAATACTTCTTTCCTTTTAACTCTAGAAATCTGATAGAGTCAGAAAAGAAAAATTATGAGGCCAGTTATTGAGAATTACCATGACTTCCAGGAGTTAAGATCAAAATTCGACATGTTGACTTAAAGATTTAGTACGAAAAATAAAAAAACAAGCTTCATTAGTTCACCCATTTTAATGAATTTCCACCTTTGTACAATTCATCCCTACAATGTTAAGCAAATTAAAGTTTAAGAAGCTAACAAGAATAGTACAGGTAACAATAATTTTAATATGCAACAAAAAGTATATATATATTTTTTATTTAATTTCCCGGCCCATATTCTGCACTTGGACAAATTTCTTAAAGCGGAATTTTGTATGGAGAGTTAAATTAAAGATAATGAAGGAAAACAAAAAGACATAAAGTTACTTTAAAGAGTCTTATAAACTTAACAAAATTTGGCACATGAAATTACTAAGATAAACATAATCTAAATGACTATAAATGATTATTGTTTTAGTATTATATATATATATATATATATATATATATATATAATTTTGAAATAATAATAAACAACTAATATTGACTAACCAAATAGAAAAAAAGTAATTTAAGTAATAGTTAAAATATGATTTAGTTAAAATCTTTAAAAAGCCAAAAGTAGTATACAATGAGAAGAAATTAATAGCTTAATTATCAACATTATATAATTTTAAAAAATAAATTAGAATATGAGATAGATAATATTTTAACTACATCATATTCGAAGATCTACACTACATAATTTGAACAAAATAAGTTAAAAGTTATTAATAAGATACTATCTTAACTATCTCGTATCTATCTACAATATATATAAAACATATTATGAATATTCTATAAATGTAATAATAAGATAAATAACCAAGTAGGTAAATTCATTATTTACTTTTAGTCTCACATTTGAAGTTTGGATATAAAGAACAGATAATGATTACAAAATATGAATGTCATATAATATTTTAAGATAAGACTCGTGTCACATGCACTACAAGAAAATCAGGAAATTATGACGAAATTTCTGACGAAAAATGATCGAAAATCCGTCAGAAACGCTTTTTCTAACGGAATTTCTGACGAAATTAAACTGTCAGAAAAAAACTCGTTGGTAAAGAAATTTCTGACGGGTCCTAAACCCGTCAGAATAGAGCCCGTCAGAAATTTTGAGGGATTTCTTGCCCGTCGGAATTTCTGAAGGGCAGCGAAATCTCTCAGAATTTCTGGGGGGCTTCCGGCCCCTCAGAATTTTCTGAGGGGCCGAAAACCGCTCAAAATTTTTGACGAAAGTAAATTCCGTCAAAGATTATTAAATAAATAAAAAAATTTTACAAAAAAGTTTCATAATAATTAAAATGTACATATTATTATTCGAAATATATAATTTATATATTATTATTCTCATCGGATCTTCAGAGGAGGAGCTTGCCCTTTTATCATCATTCTCCATATTTCATTCATTTCTTTTCTTTGCTCACGCCGAGCTTGTTCCATCTGCATGTCAAATCGTTGTTGCATATGCTCTTTCATTTGCTTAAGTCGTTCATGAACACGTTGTTCTATCTCTTCATTTGGAAGGCCCGAGACAGATCTGCGTCTTGATCCTATGTCAACATAAGTGACAGATGAACCTAAACCATAGACACGATTTTTGTTTGTGCCTACATGTTTCCTCCAAAGTTCTCTAGTTGACTTTAGTGTGTCTCCTTCTTGTGTAACTTGAGTCAGATGCTCCGCTTATTTCGTCTTAAATTCTTCCTGAAATATCATTATAAAATAAAAATTAGCTATAATAAAATATTGAATCAAATATTGAGAGATATTAATATCTTACATATGTGTTCTTTGCAAAATCTGAAACACAACCCTTATCTTTTTTGTGATGAGTTCTCATAAAAATCTCATCTTCTGTGGGTTTTTCACCGCGTCCAATTCCTGAATGAAAAATCATCAATATTTAATTTTGAATAAAAAGTTTAACATAAAAAATTAGAATAGTTTAATATACCATTCTATAAGCAGTGGTACCCTACAAATACAACCAACCGCATATAGACAAGCGCCTTGTTCAGATGCGCGATTAGCCTTCGCTTTTTCATATCTATGGACTGCATCATCATCTGTTGCAAATCTATTAAATGACTCTTCATTACTAGGTCCTTCTTCTCCAAAGTCAACCCAATACCAATAATTAGGTTTAAAACTTTTTTATATAGATGAACTCTAACAGTTTCAATTGATTGATATTTTGTACTATAACATTTTAAACATAGACATTTAATACTTCCTTCTCGCAAATACTAAGACGACTAACACACAAAATTTAGGAAATATTAAACTCTATTAACAAATTCTTCCGTAAGTCCTCTACGACCAGGATTTGTTCTATTATACATCNAACAACAATATTACATTAATTTGTTAAACTAACATATATCAAATAAAACTATTAACACAATAAACTAAAAAATAAAAACTTAATTTAAAAAAAAGGTCGCCGCAACCCTGTGACTGCGCACAAGTCGCTGCGACCCTGCGCAAGGTCGCGCACGACCTCGCGGCGACCTCGGGCGGCCCTGCGCGAGGTCGCGCACGGTCGCGACGACCTCGCGGCGACCCTGTGCCAGGTCGTAGTCTTGAAAAAAAGAACTGAAATTACCTTCGGCCGCTAGAGAAGAAGGAGGAAGAAGAATAGCATTGAGCGGAGCAGAAGAGGCGTTAGCGGTGAGCGGGAGGGAAAAGAAAAGGGGGAAATATACTTATAAGCGCTTTGCTGACGGATTTTCTTTGGGAAATTTTCGTCAGAAAAAAAATATTCCCTCACGGACTCCTTGTGCAGTCATGGGTGGCGCAGAGTCACGGGAATGGGGAATGGTCATGGTGTGAACTTTTTCTGACGGTCCCTTATCCCGTCAGAATTTCTGACGGGTTCTAACGACCGTCAGAAACTCTGACGGCTGCCACCGTTAGAACTCCTGACGGGCTCCCTCGGCCCGTTAGGAATTCTGACAGGCACAGAGCCCGTCAGAATTCCTGACGGGCCCTACCCGTCAGAATTCCCGACGGGCACTAGGCTCGTCAGAATTCCTGACGGGCCGAGTTTCCTGTCAGAAATTCTGACGGGTGTACTCGTCAAAAATTCTGACGGGTAGTATTCCCTCAGAAATTCTGACGGCGTTTTTGCCCCGTCAAAATCTCTGAGGGAGATTATTTCCCTCAGAAATACTTGTCGGTATTTCTGAGGGAATTTCGTCTGTCAAAAAAACGTCGTCAAAAAATCGACTTTTTCTTGTAGTGATGGCATGAAATCTTAAAATACTTTAAAAAAATTAATAATAAATAGAATATTATTTATAATGGTTGAAAATTTTTTTTGGACGAGCTTGACATTTGAAAATTTTGTGGGACAGGTCACAAGTACACAACTTATACACAAATAATAATATACAAATATATTTTTATATAAATTACTAAAAAACACACATCATCAATATTAAGTGTATATTTTAACTGAAATAGAAAAAAAAATCATAATTAATAAAAAATAAAATATAAGTAATAGAAAAATTTACATTAAAAATGAGAATATAATTTTGAGAAGTAATATCTAATAATATCTAAAAAATATATTAAAATATTGTTCTCGTGTATTTGTTATGATGAAATATTATAAAATAAAGATATCTAATAATTAACAATGTATTTATATTCAAATCGATATCCATATAAAAATTATCTAACTGAAAGGAGTCTAGGTATTGTTACAATATATTATAAAAAATTAAATAAAAAAACTTGCTACTTGTATTACTTATTTTTCAATGTTTTAAAACCCGACCCGAACATCGACCAGGATAGTTTGACGGGTCAGATCAGACTGGTCGAATCGGTTGGACCGGATGGTCGAACTGGATATTAATAAATTAAAATACAAAAAATTGTAAGAAAAATGGAGTGACCACATCCGATCACTACAATAAAAATAGGTGTAAAATCAAAATACATGAGCATATATTATTAATTATAATAATATGATATTTATTAGTTCTAATTCATCATTTGTAATAGTGCTTAATATTAAAAAAATAAATAATAAGATAATTATAAAAATACTAATATGCTCGATTAATTCATTAAGTTTTTTTATTTAACATAACTATTTTGAATCTTACTTATATGACAAAGTATATTATTTAGCTTTAGAAAAATAAACTAAACTTGTAATATTATTATTTGAAAAAAAAAATATTTTTTTGGTCGGGTTGGTCAAACCCGCCGAGTTGAGCGGTTCAACCCGGGTTTTGACCGGGTTTGACCAGGTCAAAACGGTCCAATTGACACCCCGAGTTTTGAGTGACCCATGACCCGTTTTATACTCCGGACACTGATCCGACCGGTTCGAGCCGAGCCGGGCCGAGTTTTACAACATTGTTATTTTTGTCCGGCATTTGTAACTTATTATATGGAAAGAGATGAATTACATACAATAATAGTTATTATGATGTTAATTAAAAATTTAAATTATACTAACTGAAGATAGCATGTGAAAAGAAGTCAAGTGACATTTATATATAATATATAAGTAAATAAATATAAAAAATATTTTTTTAAAAAACTAAATATAGCTATGTGTGTATCTTTTATATTATTTATTATAGCACAAATAGTAATATATTGTATCTTTTATGTTATTTTTTATAGAAAAAATATAACTATATTTTTTTTACTAAGAGGTGGAAAATTTTAATACATTAATGTTAAATAATACAAAATCGGTACATGTATACAAATATTTGTATCTTCTGTATATTATTTAGTTTAATTTTTTAAAACTGTAGGAACATGAGTTTATAATTTTTAATAAAAAAATATTTTTTTTCAAAGAGAAGAGTTTTTTTATAAAATTCTTCCTGCATCACACACATACTAATATTATTTAGAATTTGGTTTATGCGTCAAAGTTTTACAAATATTAATTGTTGGTCTAAAAATATTCACTTATTCATTGGCTCCGTCCCTGCTACTGGAGGCAATACCTCGATTTTAATACATTGCAATAGAGTTTAATATATATTTTACGGGTTCAGAGTATTAAGGGTCTCAATATTTAAGGTAGAAGTTAGATTATCTATTAAAGTGAATGAATTTAAAATAACAAAATGATCCTATTTTAAGTTATTTTAAACAGTTGATTAATTTAACTATAAAAATTATAGAATGAACTCACAGCTTGATTTTCAAATTACCGAGAAAAACATAGAATTAACGTTTATTTATAATATTACTTGTAACATTCGAACCTTAATTTTTTTTTGGATTCCAAATAATTCTTCCATTATGTATTCGTATTTCACAAAAAAATTTGCTATAAACAGAAAAAAAGATCGGTTAAAAACATTTTTAGAGCTCAGATGCATCATTTTTGTCCTCCAACGTTGGAAGAATTCGTTATGAACCCAATCGATCACGTCAACATGCAGATATCGTCACAGCCCTGCGACAACCGGATTCGACCTCGAGGTCAGATGCTTGTACTGCGCACCAACCAGCGAAGCAAATCGAGATATGTGTCAAAAGTTCATGTTTTTAAAATTCAAAGAATTCTAGGACAAGCTTATTAAAATATTGTTAACCAACAATTTTTTTTTCATATTCCATTTTTAATGTAGCATTGATCAAATATGAATACATCTTAGAGTTTTTGTTATTTATATACATCTTAAGAATTGAAAAGCTTTTATCCATTCGTAATATGAGGATGAGAAAAATATCATTTGTGTGTTTTTTGTGACATAAATTATTTTTGACGTTGTTAACATTTATATTTTATACATAATATTAGACGTATCTCATTGTTTTAGTATTATTTTTTATTTTTTAATTTTACTTTTAGTTAGAAAAATTATTTAAATAGTGGTATATATGGTAGGATTTAGAAGACTAAATTATTTTCTTTTGTTCCAATTAATTTTTAAATCAAATTAATGATATTATTTCTAATTGAATTATATTATTTAATCAATTAGAAATATATTAATCATACTATTATGATTTGAATATATTATTATAATTTTAATATAGGTGTCATTTTCATAAATCAAATAATTATTTAATGATTGAAAAATATTATGTCATGTGTTATGATACATTATGCATTAATACCTAAATTTCATATGAATCATTTCATAGATGGGAGTCACTCAATGTTCCTATCAAATTGTTACTAGAGTAACAATTTTTTATGATCTTTAATTCATCGAACTCAAAGAAAATAAATATGCTAAAAGATAGAAGTCTAAAATCGAGGATCGTCATGATATATCTAATGTATTATTAATTTATTGTTAATAAATTCACCTAAAATAAGTGATTCGTTCTTCCTCAAAAAAGAGCATTTATCGTGGCTCAATCCACCACTGACCATTATATTGTATTATTTGCATGACATATCCTTATAAAAGTGAAGAGCTCTTCTTAAACAGATAAGTTGTAAAATAAATTCCATTGATTTAAATAATATTTTCAAAGTAACAATATCGAATTTTATTGAGGTATCCAATCATATTTAACATCAAACTATGTTTATCTTGAAAATGAATAAAAAAATTGATATTGATAATTGATATCTATTTATTATTATGTCTAATCAATTAGAAATATATTAATCATCCTATTATGATTTGAATAAATTATTATAATTTTGATTTAGGTGTCATTTTCATAAATCAAATAATTATTTAATGATTGAAAAATATTATGTCATGTGTTATGATACATTATGCATTAATACCTAAATTTCATATGAATCATTTCATAGATGGGAGTCACTCAATGTTCCTATCAAATTGTTACTAGAGTAACAATTTTTTATGATCTTTAATTCATCGAACTCAAAGAAAATAAATATGCTAAAAGATAGAAGTCTAAAATCGAGGATCGTCATGATATA